>JARACY010004043.1:0-29108 GCA_029255725.1 Scrobipalpa atriplicella | reverse complement strand
AGTACATTCTCTGTGATGTTCTGAGGGGAAACCATCAAACAAAACGTAGCATTATTAGAAGGTACAAGCTTATGATATCACACACAAATGTAAGAAGAAACACATCGATATTTTAAATAGTTAGAAAAGACAGAAGCTTACGTCCAATTATTAGAAAAACCAATCTGGAAACAATCTTTCGGATAAATGATTTCATCTGCACAATTGAACATGCACGGAAAATAATTTTGATGTTTTGGAATACATGGTTGGAATACCTTGCACATTGAAGCCAACATTCGAGTCAATCAAAAAGAGAACCAAGATTTAGCTCGGAATGTTCAAAGTACGGACAGGGACGTCTCTTTTTCAATGGCTCGATAGAAATTTTGAAACGTATTTTAAAAGATGGGACAGTTTGGACACAATAAAGTTGATAGAACTGAACACAACAATAAATACTAATACTCACCTCGTTGTGTCGAAGATCGTAAACCGGCATGGAGACAGACGTCATTAGCTGGTACTCCGCGTTCCCGATCTCGCTATACTGACCGTGCTGCATCTACAAAACAAAATTTTATCATTAATCATCGTCTACTTTCGGCTGTAGATTTTATATGATCCTTTATGTGGATGATATTCCCACCCTAGTGATTTTCCAACGACGGTCTTGTTCTTTTTCAGAGTTAAACAGCGCTTTGTCTCTTCTTTGGCTCATAAATCGCTCCTTCTGTTCTGCTCTTTCACGCTGCTCCCACAAATAATCAGCTACTTTGGGGTCCTGCAATTACAATTTATATTAGAGTCTTACAATTTCAGGCTATGCAACTGGAATTGAAAAAAAAACAATTACTCACAGTGACATTAGCATATACAGGAGTCCAGACCACAGGATGTTTTTCTCGTTGCAGAACAAGAGGTCGCGCCAACACGTTGACATGTTCTAAGACCCGCTCGCGCACCTCAGCCAATGTGCTCAAATGCACGTAAAACCCCTTGTTCGCGCACGCCATCCACTTCACCTCTCGAACATCCGCCACCTAGACGAATCCTCATACATTTAAAAACAACTTCTCGACTTTCTCGAATCAGGATGAGGTTCATGCTTGTGGAATCTAATACAGTGACTTTTTCGTGAGTATGTCCATCAGCAGCATCGTGAATAAAAGAGGCTGTTTCTTGAAATCAAACGGTCAAATCATAACGACCAGAGCGCAGTATTTTCAATCTTACTAAAAATAAACTAAACAAAAGAAGGGTCGTTTTCATTCAATAACTACTCTAAAGATTTAACTAATCTTAGAATCTACCATCTACAAATAACGTAACTACATCAATAACACTATAAGCAAAAGCAGCGTGAATATGGTACGGGTATCTATACACAGAAGACAACACCAAGAGTACAGATAAATATATAGACATATACATGCCAAACACTAGTGTTATAATATAAATATTAAAGATAAAGTAATAGGAACAAGAAGAGTACCACATTCTAGGTGTACTGGCAGAAGTAACGAAGGAGTGGCATTATGCAGCCGCACAAGGACTACGACACACAGTAATACCTGAAGTGGTACTACCTTTACCTCGCGACCTATCAGGTATGTGAACACCCTCACTGGAGTATCGTACTTCCAGTTGTATCTCTCGAAGATCTCTTTGTAGTTGTACGGGACGCCATCCGTGACCAACATTATTGCCTGGATCATAAAAACAATATGTTGAGATGCGGATAATATATTTCAAATATAAAGAGAGCATTGCTTTTACCATTTCTTAGTACATTTTTTCCTCCTATTTGTTACCTGATTGCAGTTGGCTCCACCACTGTTGTTTCGATAGATTTCTAGTAACTCAAAAGCTCTTGTTAGGGCTTTGGAAAAATTTGCTATTTCATTTGTATCGAAGTTGTCCAAAGTCAATTTTATCTCCCGAACATTTCCTAGAGTTGCCTGTAAATAAATGCCCAGTTGGTTGAATTTAAAATTTACCATTCTTGACTGTTATGGTTATTATAACATTCTGAACATTTACCTGAACCAGCGAATCCTCAAAACAGGGCACAAGTTCTTCCACAGTATCAGCGAATGTCATGACATTTACAAAGTCATTGGTTCCCAGAGTATCAAGTATGGTATTCACTACATGTTTAGCAATATCCCTCCTTTGTCCGGTCATTGACCCGCTTCTGTCTACCAGGATCACGACATCTTTTGGACTAGCTGCTGCTTCCATGTACCACGCTCGTGTGCGACAGTCGAAAATATCAACTGGATCTGCTTTCCATTTCATAGCTGAAAAAGAAAAAGGATATTGGATTAATTTTTATTCAAGACCGCCCAGTCCAGACCGAGCAGTCAGAGTTCAGTCTATATGACGGGATGTTGATGTTTCTAAAACAATCGTTTGTATATTAGACTTTTCGGGATCATGAGATAGCTTCCTATATCCCTACTTCTACAGACAGACGACTATATTAAATAGCTACTAGATACATTAAATCACTGACCAGGATAGTGCCGCATGTATCCGGTCGAGCTGCCGAAGTACTGCCACGACAAGGTCGGGTCACTCTGGTAATTGTTAATAAAGTGTGTGTCCAATCCCTCCGACCAATGAATGCTTTTTATTACTTCTGGTGCTGCAAATAGAATAAAAGTATTGTCTTTAGTATTTTGTTATTTAGGGGCAGAGCTACATACATTACGTTAGCGCAAGGGAACGCTTAGTTGTTTTTGCTAATAGTTAAAGTAAGTTAATACTAACCCCAAGCATAGACGTTAGCAGGAACGTGAACGCTGCTGAAGTTGACATTGACTGGAATATTCCAGAAATGTGCATTTTGTTCAACATGAGCTGGTTTCGTCGGTGGCCTCGCTATCCAATTATCCATGTTAAACTCCGGCTCAGGTGTTGTGACGTAGTTGGGATCGTTGTACGGTTCCTCCATCTCCTTGCTGTTGTAGAACTGGAAGTCCTCAGGCACCGGCTCGTTCTGTTTGTCGAAGGCCATGTTCTCTGCTGCTTCTACTATCCTCTTGACGGCGCTCACTTTGAGCTCCATCATCGCTCGGATGTCGTCTGACATACTCTGAACTAGCTTCTCACCATCTCTTGATTCGATTTGGGCAGATTTAAAACTCTAAAATTGACAATTAAGTATAGTTTAAATATCTATTTCATTTTTGTATCTTAGGTTTGTTTGATAACAGAACTTACTTCTTGTACTTCTTTCTTCCTGGTGATAAATTCGCCAAAATGATATAATTCCGTGCCGAGTTTGACTGCCCACGCTTGCACCCTGTATAAAATTGTATCGTGTTAGAAATATGTATATTGCTAAACACGACTATTCACTAACAAATTCATCACCAGTATCGTATACGTCCCCACAGAGGGGCACGAGCCTACCCTGAATAGGGCGATTTTAGTCAACCACGTGGGCCCAGTACGGATTGGTTGACTTCACACACAACTTTTGAATTTCTACGTAGGTGTGTGCAGGTTCCCTCACGATGATTTCCTTTACCGCAAAAGCGCCTTCACTAACAAATTACCTATAAATAATTCTTGCCGCATATGGCCAAATCGCCATTGCCATTGGTGTCATTACATGAGATCGCCTATCAATTCTGATGAACCTCAACCTTAGTAGGAAGTAGGATAATAAGTCCATGACCTCAGGTCCCTTTTCCGACTTTTACAGTAGGTACACTCAGGAAAACATATAGGTACCTAACACTCTCAAATTCAATAGCAAAGAAACATGTAGCAGGCCACTACTGAATTATAATATTTCGTATCCATGTAATATTTAATTTATTTTATTTCATTTATTTTGTATACTATATCTGTCACATATATACCTACCTATATTACCTACCTACCTATGTTAGCGTTAGCTAATATTATATTTTCTTTGCATATATCATAATAGTCAACCTTTCAGTATATTATCATTTTGATATTATTTTATTTGAGATCCGAATATTCTAATCGGGTTTTTATTAGTCACATATAACAATACCCATAAGTATTTATCTGTAAAAAAATGCCTAAGGATGTATATGTGTATTCTGTTGCAATGTTTTCCACCTGCTAGATGATTAGGTAGAAAATCTCGTTATATCGTACCTAATTAGTTTAGAAGCCTGGCGAGACCTGCATTTTATTTATGACAAGCAGTACCTACGAATGTTTTGATTGTTTTAAATGTGGATAAATTACTTACGTGTTAAGCGAGATTTTGTTAACGCCATCGTTCTGTTGGTTGGACGAGCAGTGCCTGGACTCGAGTGACAGCAGCAGGACCACGAGCACAACACGTTTGCACATCAGAGACTATCTATCGACGGTATCGTTCACTGATTAAGAACTGCTCATATTTACACGGTAGCTAAGTTGATAGCTGGCAGTCTAGAGGCTAGCACAGTTTCAGTTTTACAGAGTCCTGTATGCCCGACATTGATAAGGGTGTTGGTCCGTACGACGCATGCGCTGTGGTCTACACATGCGCACTGGCCCCCTAGCGGCTGCCGACTGGTGACCGAGTTATGCCGCTACCTAGTTCGTTTGGTAATTTGTGCACTCTGCTAGGCTGAGTGCGCATCGATTATTCCCGTATTCCACTAGGTCAGGGTGTCAGAACGATGCGATTGTTATTGTAGTTGTGGAACTTCGCGGGGGAACTTTCTGAACTGTCATTAGGTAACGGTTGTTATCTTTTTGACTTTACAGTGTGGCTGGAGTATCTTATATCAAGTTTTAACTTTCTTTTGAAACTTTTAAGGACTTACACGCTTAAGTTTTGGAAAATAAATAAAACACATCATAGGGTGCAACAAGATTTTACTGCGAAAGTAACAAAGGTATAAATGAGTTAAGGCTCCTACACACTACGCCGACGGCTTTTACATGACCAACATTATATGCTTAGCGGCCGGCATAGGATGTAGGGACAATGTTGTTATTGCGTCTCGTGCTATGAGGAAAGCAGTCTGGAAGCCAGGCTTGTAACAAAAGCCGCGGCTAAAAACACGACGTGGTTGATGCGAATTTCGCTGCCGCCGCCGCACGCCTGTATACTATTTTCCTGAAAAAAAAAAAGTAGGTAATAAAATGTGTTATCAAGCATAATATTTTTCTTTTCTATAAATCCCAAAACAGGGAAGAATAGAAAGAGAAGAAAGAGGCCTTTGCCCAGCAGTGGGATGATTTATATGCTGTAGATAAGATAATGTGTGAATATGGGAACAAATAAAGATATCAGCCTTACCTACCTACCTACGGTACCTACGTAATTTACGCAATTATTCTCCATTTTAGCAGACATTGATTGAGATATACCTAATATCTATTACAACTAATTGAATGCAGGCATATGTTTTCATATATAGGTATTGTTAACTAAGGCGAAAGATTAGCCTTACCTTTTCATGATAAGTGAAGCAGCCTTCAAGCCGTCTCTTCGGCAGGTTGCCCAGGTCAAGCTTATGGCACGGCTCAGCCCTGTTACTGGACTCTGGCGTAGGCGTCGGGTTGGTCGTGCTCGGTACATGGCACCCGGCTACCTCGTCCCAATCATCGTTTGCAACCACAACCAACAGCAGATTCGAATTCCTCACATACGCTGCCCAGTATGGCGGGTGACAAGGACCTGCCTCCTCGTCGAATATGATCTTATCGTTAGAAATGTTCTGGTTGAGGATGTACAGCATGATCTGATGGTCGCACGAAAAGGTCGGCTCTTCTTCTTCTTTCGGTCCATCCTCGGCTGGAGGTGCTTCGGTTGTGGTTGTTTCGAATTTATTGTTGTAGTCACCGTAGTCCGTGTCTGCAAAGGAAAAGGTTAATGACATAACAAATAAGACTTCAGTCATGGTCTCAGTTTATGAAACTAAGTACAATTTATGATCACAATTCGGTGTAAAAATAAGGTTCCTTAATCTGACTGAAACTTACCATTTTCAGCGTAGGTGTACTGATTCCAATTCAATACAAGTAGCACAAGCTCGGTGAATAGCCATCGTAAGAAGTTGCCTGCTATACCGAAAGGCTGAAAAAGAAAAAATATTTATTATTTAAACACATATTTTGCATCCTACTATTGCTATTACTGTTCACAATAAGGGGTTATTTGCCGTACTCATCACGCCTGCCAGGAAGATTTTGCCGTACTCATCACGCTTGCCGGGTAAATTTGTCGAGCGCAGTACTAGATTTTTATAATCTTAGGAATAGCAGGTGTATTGTATAGTCCGCGGATATCGGAAAGCGATAACGGCCAAGCTAGGCATTACTGACTCGTACCCCACACACAGGACAGCTACTAAATAGTATAATATAAACATATCCACCACTTTACTGAACTGAAGCTGATATTCAAAGTTTTAAAAAAGTATGAATGTCACCATCCACATACCGTCATCAAATTCCAAGCGCTGTTCGGTGGTAGGATCGACGTCGGGCACAGCGCTTGGTAGTTGAAGACTGTCACGTTCTGGAAGACACTTCTGTTGATGAGCTGCTGCAGCACCAGCGCGGTCTTGATGTCTATGGCTCCGAAGAAGGTGCCCACTTGGCTGATGTTGCCGGGTGATGATAGCACTATGTAGCCGGAACTGTCTATCAAGTAGCACGGGTAGTTCTCTGTACAGAAATCCTGAAATAAAAGAGAAAAAAAATGTTTTGACATTCTTTTCTTTAATTATTTCATTGTCGCCCTACCAATATGAGTCTATGGAAAGATCTTTCAATAGAGAAAGGTTTACCCTTGCTTGCAATGTACGTGCCATTTCCATTGTTTTCTATTCGGAGGCATTAATGGTTATAAAAAAAATTAAGATGTATTTTTGATTCCTGAACATATTAGGTAGTAAAAATTGCTCTGAAAAATTTGATACAGACATATGATATTTACCTAGATTTATAAAATGAAAAACTTTTACAGGTAGGTACTTACATCAGCCTTGTCCCTGGCCGTCACCGATTCTTTCAGCTCATTGAATCTTTCCAGGAATTGCAGATACGAGAACTGTGTTCCGACGACCGACGCCGGTGTCTCCGATTCTCCGTCCTTATAGAACAAGGCATAGCTGGTGGTAACAGTGATATCCCCATCCTTGTTTATAACCTCTGGCTCTCCTCTGACTATTTGGTCTAGGACGGGGAGCTTTGTAGCTACCACTATGGATTCCTTCTTCGCCATGTGCTGTAGCACGGCAGCCTTGTACCAAGTTTCTTCTATTGCATTGTAGTACATTTTGCCGAAAATACTGTAACAATGTAAACAATAAGGCCAGTACTTATGGTCTACTATTTTATGTAGACGATTGTACTGAAAGCCAAAACGTGTCGACGACAATACGTTTACAACATGCTCGTTTATGTTGAGGAAGAAAGTTTTTATTAGGTAACTATCGTTAGTAAGAACAGGGTGTCTGGATTTCATCTTACCAGAGGGTATAGTGTTAGCGTTAGGTCCAATTTCAATCAGTCACAATACCTAAAGGACGCTCTCGTGAGCTGGAATATTAACAGTTAAAGTAAAATGCACTTACTCATCCTTTTCAGTATAATTCATCCTCAAAGTCCCATCATCCCTCACGTACTCATTCTTATACTCGTCAAAGATGTAATGCCACCGAGTGAGTCCGCTAGAGGTCGCTATGAACCGCACACTGACGTTGTACTTCCCAGCCAAGTCCCAGTTGCCGTCCCAGGCGCCGAAGTGCTTGTGGGTCAACTTGGCGTCAAAAACCACCTGTTTTATAAGATCCTCGGTGCAGTAGTAGTCGTTTATGTCTAGCCTCGTTTGGTTTTCTATGGAACATTTACCTGAAATAAATAAAAAAGAATTAAGTTTTGTAAAATAACTATAATTATTTTTTGTTCATGGAAGCACTCCACCAAAACAGCAACCGATTTGTCCCGCAAAAGATTGTATCGTGGTTGCTTTTAATCTTTTGCAAATCTCTCTTAATTTTGATTCAATCACAAATTTTGATAATTTTGATAGCAGCGATGTAAAGTTGTGGCCAAACATCTTATACCTGTTAAAACGTAATTCGTAGGCAAAGTAGAAGTATTGTACTTACTAACGTCAAATTCGTCCTCCTCTTCACCTTGGGACTTATTGTACTGTGTTTTTGTAATGTCCAGCTCTCCTCTTGAGATATTCGCCAAGAATCTCCATAATTCAATCTCTGGAGTATCTGCTTCATGTCCTTCCAAATAGTGGTACTTGCAGTACACCCTGAAAAAGATGTAGGTATTTCGTCAATTGGGTCTTGTGGACTGACTATTTAAGATCTAGATCCGAAATTCTTTCCGAATCCGAAGTTTGACGAATTGTCAGCCTCCCCGTCCAACACCGAAAAACTTGTTGCTCTTTTATGTAACATATTATGAAAGTCATCAAAAACTTTTGTTTGCAGCCGTTTTGTTTGTGTTAGCCGTTTGACATTTTAATCAAAACTTACCAGTCAGGATGAACCCTGAAGTTGGTTCTAAAGAAGTTTGTGACATTGACGCCTGTTAGTTTGGCATCCATTGTGGCTTCCAGTGGATTGTTGTTGAGCATCAGCTCCGTGTCTCCATACCCTTTGGGCAGGGAAATGCCCATGGAGAACGGGGTGCCGTTGAGGTTGTCGAAGAAGTAGTCGTGTGAAACACGAGCTATCCTCCTGGAAAAATAAAATATTTTTGTCATTAGCAATAGTTTAGAGAAACGAACGAGTAAAGAAACTAAGTATATAATTAATGCAATATGGATGTTAATGTCCGAAATAAATGTTTTTTTTTTATTTTTTTTATTTTATATACCTAAAATTGAACAACGTTGATGAATGATCGATAATTTATGGAAACGTCAATTATTTTACTGCAAAAGTATCAAATATCTTGTGTCATTTTAATTTTATAGCAAAATAAATAGGAATATTTTAACTCAATCTCCCCGATTGTCAATTTTGAAGGACTTTGACAAACATTTTTTGTTTTAAAAATTACTTCTGACTTTTTACTACAAAAAATCATTTCTCGTGCTTGTAATATGCATTAAAAACATGACACATATCAATATCACGTACAAAAAAATAGGTGACGAAATTTTAATTTTAATTTACATATTTGACATACAAATCATATGACATCGGCTATATTTATATATCAGTCCAATTCCTAGTAGTAAATCATATGCATTAAGCATGACACTGCAAGAGAGATAAGATAAATTTATGAGTTACAATGTCATCTATGTAACTCCAAACACGAGGGAAATGTGGCGGGAAAATAGTTTGAGCTTCGGGTTGGCGGTGACGAAGGAGAGAAATCAAATCAAAACTTTCGTAACTCAATTATTGGATAACTTTTTACCCTTGGGACATACTTGTAACTCCGTTAAATCTATTTTCGCTATTACAGTTAACTCTAATTTTACATACATACTTATATTATATCACGCCTTTATCCCTAATGGTGCAGGCAGAACCGACCTAAACAAAGGTCGTTCCGTCCGCCACGACTTTTAACAAATTTATTTGTCTAAATTAATATAAACTTAGCCTTGCAGCCCTTTGCTGATTTTTATCGTATTAAAAGAATAAATTTTAAACGATATAATTATATAGGCACTATGATATCAATAGGCATTCAAAGACTTCTATATAAACTGTAGGCATTATTATTTTACTCGTAGTACACTCGTAGCAATTTCGTAGCAATTAGCTACGTAAATTGGAAAGTTTATTTTGGTGGCTTATGCGAAGTTCAATATAAGTTTTGAATTTTTCGCGGTGGTTCACTACAAGTAGATTGTTATTTTAAACGGGATTATTACCGCGATTATCAAATCAAATCAAATAATACTTTATTGTACACAGGAAAACACAAATTAAACATACATAACATGACATAAGTGTACAGAAGGCGGCCTTATTGATTATATTTATCGTACCTCGATATTTCAGAGCAGTTTCATGCTCCATGGTCACGACGATAATTTTAATGTTCCTGTTTTGAATTCTAAATTAAATTAGGATTTCACATGCTGTCGGTTGTTCAAATTTTATTGTCTACAAAATATAAGTATGGGTGGAAGTAGTTAGTAACTTATTTTCTATACTATTGCTCACCTCATGTTGTCATAGTGGAAGAGCACCGGCACATCAGACATGGATCCGTTGACTCCGTCCACCAGGTACTGGCGCAGTTGCTTGATCTGGTCTCCGAGGATACGAGCGCCGTTGCCGTCGTCGATCTGCTCCACTTCCACGAAGTCCACGCTGTTGAAGTTCACTTGCAAATGGCCGTTGAGCTGGTGAAAAATTTATTATTTATTTATGAGCCAATGGTGTCCCACTGCAGGACAAGGGACTCTCTCCCTAGTACACCTTTTTCAGGGTCGCCCACGTCTCCCTGGTTCACATTCAGTGTTTAGCCCATTGAACATTCGATATACGGATGACGTTAACGTGGCTGACGCTGGCTCAGGGTGTTTTAGTATTGAAAATGGATCACACAAGAAAGATTTTTAAAAAAATCCTTCTCGAAAAAAAATTTACTCTCCCATACGTAAAATAAAATAAATTAAAATAAAATAAATTTATTTTGTAACATTTATTAAAATACAAAACATAAAATACAAAAGCTCAATATTCAAATGTGATAATGCAGATAAATTTTCGCTAACTGTATTTGATCATTCGTTCTGGAAAATACTTATCGATTTTACTTCAGAAGCAGTAATAATTAATTATGTTCTCTAAAATTGGGAGGTTTTGTTAGTAGCTGGGTATGTTATTTACATTTTGCTCATAAATCACTTCAACTGGTGCCACTGCTAAGGAACGTACATTAATTTGGTCGATGTAAGCAGTAAATAGTATGCTTTCATGTTTTAGGAAACTATCTAGTTCACATTATGAGCACGCTTTAGATTTGTAATTCTCTTTTATGAATTTGCAAAACTGTTGCTCATATCGAATGCAAATACAATGTGATCCAGCTTGTTACATGTCCAAGAATTTAGAATTAACAGTGAACAATTGACCAACTAACACACCACGTCGTCCTTGGCAAAAAAATATAATCATGTAACAACTTACTGTGGCGATGAGTAAGGGATGCAGCAGCAGAAACCCATTGTTGCTCACGATCAGAGGGTATCCATTCACTCCAAGCTAGAACAAAATTAAAGTTTGAAAGTCAACTGAATCTCATCACTCATCAAACTCATCACTACAGCAATACAAAATATTTACTAAAATGCCCTCAAAGTCTCTCAAAGAAAGCGACCTAAAACGGCTTTTATAAAGTGGTCGCTCTACCTTCGATACCACCAATATGTATTACCCATACCTCGTAAGGATTAGGATAATATTCTAGTAAGATATGCAGGACTTTTATGTACCTATACAGATATGTATATCCCATCTTCTTCTTCTTCTTTCGAGTCAATGGTAAGAGACAAATTATATTTCATCCGCCCAAAACTTTGCCACTCTCACGGCTATATCCCATAATTAAACAAAGCCTGAATAAGGTCAGTGGTTTCCGTTATATCTCGTTACGCAGAGCTGACGCGTGTCATGGGTTGCGGGTCACAGGACCACGGTGAGTGAACACACGCGACACCGGCTTCCACTTCAATAGATTTCCAGCGAGAATTTTCAAAGCACAGGAACTATTGACACGTACATCGTAAGAGCTGAGTAAAGTATGGTATCGACAGTATTTCTGTGCGGTATTTACAGAAGTCGTTTTCAGAAGAAATTCGTGAACATATTTCAGTTTGTATTAGTTTATTTTCAGAATTAAAAATTCATCTAATTCAAGACTCAAATATTTACAATTACATTCGCTGTAAGAACTTCATTTTCAAGACTCAAAAACTCATGAGAATATTCTGCAAGATATGTTCCATAGATAATCTTACCTGATGCTGTCGATGGGAACGTTAGAGCATTCTCATTGGAGTCCTCTGTAAGATAAGTTCCATAGATAATCTTACCTGATGCGGCTGAGCGAGCTTAGATATGCTGTCGATGGGTACGTCAGTGCCGGCCACGCCGAGCAGAGTAGCATTCTCATTGGAGTCGTCGTCGTCGAATGCCGGGATGGCCACAGAAGTCACCAACTTGTCTTCGTCGGGCTGCATAAAAAATTTACACATATGAAATGAATTCACTAATTGTAATGTTACAACTGCTAGTTAATCAGGTGGTGCTCCACAAATCACTCGTAAAAACTGAGTGAAGTACTATAATATAAGTTTCTGTAAGTGATGATTGTAATGATCTGAAATGATCACTCGTAGAATATCTCTAGTGAACTGGTTGGTGGGCACAATTTCAATGATTGATTTAAAAAAAAATTGAAGACTTTCGAGATCAGTTATGGTTCGAAGGGGCCTCATTATTATTCAGAACAACCAACTGCGCGGTAATTGCTCTTTAACGAGGCTGTCGGAAGAAAAATATAATTTATAAATCACAGCTTTCTTGAGTAGAGTTTAGTACTTATGCAAGCCTCTGTCTGAACTAGAGAAAAAAAACTATTCATTTACAGTCCTTTCATAAAATCAAACAGCATTTCCCGAGAGAGAGAAAATTTTCTTTAAATGCTATATTTAGGCTAGATATTCCAGTCTCATTAAAGTGACTACGTTTACACTTTCATTTTAAGAGCTCATTATTCACAAGTTTTCGTTGAAAATCACGCTGTATTTAAATAAGTGTTATCTTACCTTATTAACGTCCTTGAGGCTCACCATCCATTCTTTAGTTCTCTGAAAATTAAAATAATCTAATTTCAGATCTTTCTAAATGCTACAAGTCCCAAATAATCCACTTCCATGAAATAAAATGGACGAGTGAACCGTACACATCGGAATAGAATTTCTCTTGTAATGGAATTTCATTCCGGTGGCGTTCACACAGAACCGTTTCCAATCTGGTGAAGGTTCTCGCGATTCATTCAATAATTCACCGCCTTATTCCCGAGTCCCGAGGGCCTCCCATCCCGTACAAAGTAAGTAAATACTGAAAGAGGCTCGAGTACATAGACTATATCAAGAAAAATAAATTAAAATTAATGTGTGTGAGTGAGTTTGTGTGTATGACAACAAGAGGCCTAGACTAGAGTTTCTATGCGAATCTAACTTATATCAACCGATGTGCACGAGCCTTTATAATATTTTACTATTCCGCCGCGAGTACATTATACCCAGACATTTCAGTCTTTTATTGCATGTCACATTATCTCTAACACGGGCACAAGTGATACAATTTATATGAAATAGAATTATTCGTAACAGTGTTATTTATTTGACAAACGCAGCACCTTTTTTTTTTTAAATGAGTCTGCAATGCAACACTGTATTCTGGGACAAAATACGAGTATATTTGAATTATGTGTCAATTTTTAGTTCTATGCATTAATTTTAAATGACAGACCGATAATCCTATAGGTCTGTAGTTTAAATCATTTTAATTTTTAAATCATTTAAATTTTGTCTTTAGATTAGACTCTTGAGACTATACGAACAAATGACTAATATTCCGTTTATAAAAACAGAGCAGGCTCTCTGTGTTCTATTCTGTGAGTTAGACCTTAAAATATATAAGATGTAGGTACCGCGTATACGTAAAATTCGCGAAATCAAGAAAATAATGAATCATGTTTTGTTTTGGAGAGAATATGAATGACGTATAACACAGATAAGTATGATAAATGTGAGACATATTCGTCGTATCCACTTTCAAAGTCTTTGTTGGTTGGTATTATTGTTATTGTTGAATATCGGGCTCCTACATCACAATTTATTAAATCTACATCGTTAAGTCTTTGTTGGTTTGGTATTATTATGGAAGAATAGAAATAACATTACATTAGCGCAATACAAAGGCGCCGCGAGCTATTAGGAACAAACAAAGCGTAATCTAATTTGTTTTCTTTATTCCCAGTCGTAGCTCGCATCTTGGTTAGAGATTAATTAGATGCAAATGCAACTGATTAATTACTGGCTTGCTTCTTTTCTAGATTATTTTGCTTGTAAACATTTGCTGGACATAGGTCTCCCCCGATGATATTTTTTCCCATTGTAAGTGGAAGAACTTAAATATTAAAATAGAAAAATACTTCATGAAATTTTTCCGACACAAAAAATACATTATATAAAATGACGGACCGAAAAAAACAAAATTGCTTAATTCGGTGAAATCAAAGGTTTCAATTCGTTCAAGTCTACTTAATTGAGTTAATTGTCTGAAAAAGCAACACTCCTCTTAATTAGCACCGGATTGTACAAATTTTCACGCTTTACGTGTTATAATAAATATAATATCTGTTATATTTGATTCTACGATAAAATAAGCTTAAAACTTATAAACGAGGAAAAGGAGAGAAAAAAATATTTTAGTTAAAGTGTTGGTAGAGAACTTAGGTATTTGATGGTATATTTGCCCACCCACAGGGAATAAATATTTGTAAGGGCCACTGAAGTCTACTCCGACCGACGCGAATGTTAACTTTGCTAAGCCTAAAAGAAAACTAACTACTAAAGCCCCTGACTGCTGAGTGACCGCTTCACCCAATCCTATAACTTACGAACTTTTGTACATTGCTGCATCACATCTAAAATTCTCATACATATGTAGAACATAAGCAGAAATGGATGATTGACAATGCTGAAAGAGCAGTAGCCATTTGATAGTGGCCTATTTTTTTAATAGGCTAAACTCCCCGCGGCAAGGGCCTCCCTTTCCACTGGTCACGATTGTGTACCATATTTGTTTAACCAGTCTATCTTAAAAGAGCTGAGACCTCTCTATCCCTCATCAATTGTCTAGGAGGGCCCATTGATTTAATATTATTAGCTCGACCTATCTCTCTTGGTCTTCCCTGGGTACATTTTGCATATATACCTATTATATACTTACGAGTATTAATAAGGTTTAAAAGACTTACGGTCTCGTCAATGTTGGCGTGAGTCCACGTGGGCGGTGGCTCCACCTTGGCCAGCACCATCGGCCTGGCGATCACGTTGATGTACTTGAGCACCTGCTGCTGTACCTCCTCCACAGAGTGGATGTGTGCGAAGTAACCTGAGGAAAAACGGGGAATGATTTCTTGGTATTTAGAAATGTTTTTCTCTATGAATTAGACATAGTAATAGTTGTAATAATTTCACTGTCGTCTGTATTTGGTTTTTAAAAGTTGAATGACAGTTAGATTTAGATATTTATTCGCATTAGGTAATATCCGTATCTGTCGGATAGGATAATCATAATTAAATTCCGCTTCCTAAAGTGCTCGCCTAATTAAATTAATTTTGGTGACGTCCCATTTGTACCTTATTAAATTAAAACGCGAATTTTATTTCTTCTTTGGGAATAATTAATTTTCTTTTGCTCTAGTCTCTCTTAATTATTATTAAAGTGAGGTAAAATCAATCCGGGAAATTCAAGCCTTGCAGGGTCTTCTAGCTGGACAGAAGAGAAAAGTCACGCTCTTATTTACTAGTTTTTTCACAATGTTATTAATTAATTATTAAATGTCCTTCCTCCTCTTTTCTAATGAGTAGGTGCTTTCGTTTAACTTACAAAAATGTAGTTTATGTTTACATATAAGTATAGGTACTATACTACAGATAATATAATACTATTAAGGCCCTGTAGATCCTACCATCCATTAACCTGTAGATAGGTAATCGGTTCTTAATTGAATTGCTGACATTCTAATCCATTAATACATTCCGACCTGCGCCCCGAATTGTACGGGGTGGTATAAAACATACTACATATTCAGTTAGGTCTTTATAAATACCTAAGTATACAGGGTTTCTGTTTCTTTACAAATAATCTACACAATTTTCTTAAAAAGAAAATCTTTATGCATGTATGTTTGCTTTCTACATTTTTTGCATTTTTATTAATTCTTTCTCCATAATTTATTTGAAAAGAACAAAATAACTGCGAACGTAGCTCCGAACACAATAAATGGAAGTAAATGATATCCATATGATTTCCGTATCCGAAGCGGACTTATTCTTGGTTCAATATTTTATCATTATTCTTGGAGTTTTAAAATTAAAACTCATTTTCAAATCCGATTTTCCCTGTAAATACTATCTAATAGATAGGTATACATAAAATTCTCCTTTAGTTTGAATTCTCGTTCGTCGACAAGGAGGCACTTATCATGTTTCAAACTAGCGTACCTAACTGCTATTTCAAGCACTTTCAAAGTTCGCAACTGGGCAGTGAATGCAACGATCGGGTTGAGAATATCTCCGGCATAGTTCATTAATATTCTTCTTCTTCTGTAGTGTGGGTTTCGAGTCGATCGACCCGATGAACCCTGGTGATATTGAAGAATATGAAATCTTCTATAAATCTAAATACTTATTAATAAGTATTTAAGTGAATAATCAATAAAGGTGCCTAGCATTACTGAATGTGGTTAAAGTCTGTTTTACATTAAGCTTAACCGGGAACATAAATATTAAAGTGGCTAAATTTTGCTAAAGCTAATGGGTTTAGCCCGCACGCATTAATATAAAGCCTGAACCCCAAATTAACACACATTTAGTAAGTACGCTTACACGGAGCATTACCTGTTTTTTTTTTTTTTCAAAAATAAATTAAAATTTGTTTTTTCTGCATCATAAAAACGATACACAAACACACGGTTCAATTTGCTGATCTTGACTAACCAGGTTTCTAGGTTTCTTGGACTAGGTTTAATTACAACCAAAGACTGCACATCAATATCTCTTACCTCTATTAGTGCAAGCCATCGACTGTATTTCTTGTACGTTGGTGACTTCTTTCCCGATGAGGTAGGTGAACACCCTGACAGGTATATAGGTCTGGTTGCCCACCACCTCCCTGTTGTACCCCTCGAACACTTCCGAGAGGTTCCCAGGAACGTAGTCTGTGATTACCATCACCATCTGGTTGCAGCCTTGAGTTGACGTCACATTGCATGTGCCATCTTTCTCACGTTTCTGATAAAAACGACACTGGTTTTAACAAGTGAACGCAAGAATCCAGGCAGCAAATATTATAAAGAATAGAGTCTTCTTGGGACAATATAGCTCGTGATACAGCTGTACAACGTGCACTTTATTTTCAAGTAAAAGCGTAAAATCTAATAATGCCGTTCAGTCGGCCGAGTTACCTCCTTGAGTACGGTGAAAGCTTTTATATAAGCTTCCGTCAAATTGGCGTGTCCTTCTAAGGGTACATTGTGTTCTAGTGGTCCTTCTTCATCGTCCGCAGAAGATTTATCATCATCTTTCTTTTTCTTCACGAAAGGCGTCAATGTATCAGCTATTGTTTGCTTATTCTCTGGCGTGGCCTGAACCAAACCTTTGAAGCAACCAACCGCTTCCTCAGTTACATTCTTAAAAGTAAACACATTTACAAAATCGTTGTTTGAAAGCGTAGAAAGAACTGTTTTCAAAGTGTATCTAGCCACATAATTTTTGAACCCCGTCATAGATCCAGATACGTCAAATAAGATTATGACATCTTTGGAGCAAGTCGCAGCTTCTATGTACCAAGTCCGCACTCTGCAGTCGTAAGTGTCAACTTTTATAATGTTCCACGGCATCGCCGGGAAAAAGCGCAGCACTCCGTTTGAAGTACCGAAGTACTGCCACGATAAAGACGGGTCGGCTTTATAGTTGCTCCAGAAAACTTCGCTCAGGCCTCTAGTCCATAAAATAGCATCTCTTGTGTCATTTTCTGTAGATAAAAATAATTAACATTAAAATCTGGAATAATTATAATCTCTTATGATAATCAAACAAAAACGAAAGCAGAACTCACCTAAGTAAAAAATATTAGTCGGTACATGGACACAGCTATGCGATGAGTTGATGCTGATGTCATAGAAATGGGAATCTTTTTCTAACGATACATTGTAGTAGTGACTGGGCTGCTCGTCGGCGAACCTCGGCCTCTCGACTACTGGCTCTAGATCGGGCTCCCCATCCTCATATTGGAACCAGGAGTACTTAGCGGAACAATACTGCCAAGTTTCGTTGTTGGCCAAGTCTGTTTGGTTACCAAGAGCCTTCTCTAAGGCGAACTTTTTAGCAAACTCCTTAGCTTTAGCGTGGATACACTGAAATTTTAACAATCTTTGAGAATAATGTTAATTACTTCTGTTTTTTAAATCGCTTTAATTAAAAATCTTACTACCAAGCTTTGGGATTAGACCTCAAATTACTTACTTATAAATTCATCTTTGTGTAAACATTTTGACAACTTGGAAAATTAAAAACACTTCAAGAACAGTCAAAAACAGACTTGTTACTATTTCTTAGAACTTCTCAATTTAGAATTTCAAAGTCTGACTTTGGAAAATGTCGGAAATAATATATTTCGTTTCGTTTGTATTCTGTGTATTACCTTGACCGCATTGATTTTTCTGGTGAGCATGGTACCAACTGAGGTCAGCGAGTCGTGTAGAATTTGACTGCCATCTTTTTTTCTTACACTTGCATTCATTAATTTGTAGTCCTAAAAAATAATAATATATTATAGTAAGTTTAGAACCTGACAATACATATAATAAAAACTACGTCGAAAAAGACAAACGAAACGGGCGGAAAACAGAAACACTACACGTATAAGTATATAAATAATTAGTGAGTTGGTTTAATTTACATGAACAAGTCTTCCTATTAAGTAGGCTAATGTACGGCCGATGTACGGGTAGGTATATTCCGGGTATTATGTTCTCAAGCTGAGCTTTTTGTTAGCCGTAATCAAAAGCGTTTTGTGTACGAAGGCATAAGTATTCATTATTCCGAGAATTCCGAATTTATTTTCTCAGAATTCAAAAGTATCGCGACCGCGTATTTAAAAGTTTTTTATCGGTTTATTTTATTCGTCACTTCGTAATAATTTTGTGAGAAAAGAAATAACTTGTTACTCACTTTTAGAATGCCGCTGGAATTGGTGAGGGCCTCGTTCAGGTTCCATAGCTCATCACCAAGTATTTGGGCCAATTTTTTGACCCTGAAACAAAAACAAAAAGTCACCCTTAATGGGTAGGCAGCGCTTGAAGCGCCTAGTAAAAGACGTTTCCTTCCGCCACATCTGATAAATATTGACGGCAATTTTGGATTGAAATGTGTATCGCGATAGTGAGAGGTAGCCCATAGCATAAATTACAATACATTGTAACCCTTTAATCCCTTTTGCTGATTTCTACAACATGTTTGGGAGAAAATACACCTGCACAGCTCCTAGCACAGCATGAAAGAAATCATTACCAAAACATAAAATATCTGGCATAACTCAGTCAAAGAAGTAATTGGCTATTTAACTTTTAGAGACTCATTGTTCTTAAATAATGTCGACTTTTATTGCAGTTTTACACCCTTAACGTACGAGTAGCTGAATACATAAATATTCTTTAGGTACATTTTTATTGCTAACTATACCTATACAAGCCAATAAAAGTGCGCAAAGATTGTCAAAAGAAAATTTGAACTCCAATTTACACTAATATTATAAAATAAGTTTTAGGTTTGCTTGTTTAGTTAAAAAAAATGGAATGTCATTAAACTGTGCAAGAAGAATATCCTATTATCCAATAATTAAAACCAAACCAAAATCGGTTCCCAAATATAAAATAATTCGCATAAATATTAATACAAAAGCATGTTTATATTATGATAGCAAATATTCATCCCTGAAATTTTGTGCTTTTATCATGTTTATTTTCTGATAATCTCCATAATTTTGTTCATAATATGTAGCGTATTCACCCCAGTGGAGGATTATTTAAATACCGCTTTATTTATATTAACGTTAAACATGGTTCATCGCACCTGCGTTGCTAACCGATAAGATTAAACCAGAATCAATATTAATGTGTAGGTACAATACTTTGGGAGTGGACTTGTATAGGTTGAGGATGATAGAATAATTTTCTCCACTACTAAATACACGTAGTAAGGTGTCCGCTACGCAAAGACAGGGCTAAGGTCTGGTTGGTTCAAAACTCTTGTAGAAAATAGGAGATCAAGAAATTCGCCAGGTTGAATAAGGTCTGCTGTAGCTCTGTTGGTAGAGCGATATGAAACAAAGACGCAGATTCAAATGTGAGTCATGTCATAATCTATTTTTTTATAGATTTTATCCAGAAATCTTGACTTCGTGTTAAACGAACGCCCTTCTTTGCTGCTTGAGCGTCTTCTTTTAAAATACTGGACATTTCAAGCCTTTGATCAGTGCAAGAATTTTCCGAATTGGATCGATAGGTCCGGAGATTACTTCTACATCGGATGACCAAGATGGCAAGGTTGATTTTCCTTCCTTCTGTTATTGACTGAACGCTTGGTAAAGAACAAACTTTCCCGGTTTACTGAATCCACCTTAATTAAACTATGAATCGCAAAATAATTGGCTTTCAAGACTAACAAAGTTTTGAGTTCGTATGAGAAATGTTTTATAAACTGTTTGGCAAATCCGTATTTATCGCTTTCAGTCTTGTTTGATACTGCGTTTATCATAGATAGATCTGATAGTTCAAATAAAATCAATTTGCAATTTCTTTTAAACAACTTCTATGAGCTGTGAGATATCTTATGTATTATTAGTAAGTTCCATTACCCTATTCACATTCACGTGATATTGATATACAGAAACGAAACAAACATATAACAATCCAATAATACTGTTTTGATAGGAGTGTGGCAGACAGGAACTAGGAATGCATTAGTTGAAAAGACAGATGCACATCGCTGTCAATAGCTCGTGAATGTAGAGCAGCCGAGCGTGTTGTATAGTTCGCGGCAAATGGAAAACACTATTTACTTATTCACTTATTCGTTAACTAGTTTTCCTAAGCGAGTTTTCGCCAGCAAATTGAAGACTTTCAAATCTTCAAATCACCATCATTTTCGATTATTTTATAAAAAATCGTTTAGCCGCGTTCTGTAAGATTTGATAACCTGTACAATCATCTCTGATTCTTGTCATCAGTCTTGCAATCAAAGTATTCATAGATTTTGAATCGTTAGTATGCCACATTATGCAGTACTAACTAAACACTCATATTTTGATTTATGACAGTCATTTTAACACATATGCTTATAATAAAGCAATTCAAAAACACGATTTCAGATAGACAAAGTTGCATCCTCTATTTCGAGTCCACTGCACCACACTGCTGCAGATACTCGCTACTCGCTGCATTAAATAAAACTGCAGATATGAGTATTTCCGTTATATTGCAATATAGACTGACAATCTTTAACTATAGTAGGTACCTACATTTCTTACTAAAACAACTCTCAAAATTTTGTGACGTGACAAAAACGAATTTGATTAACCATAATTTTATGTTCGCCTATCCCTGCCCGTAGGGGATAAGTTAATATAATAACAGCAAACTACTCACAGGCCAGCAAACGTATGGAATTGAATAAAAAAAATGATGCACGGAAAAGACGCACATACAGGGCGTTTTTAAATTTCCTGAAATAATTTCTTGTTGAAAGTTGTGCAGTATCGTTGACTGAGCAAGCCGTATCAGTTTGCGGGAAGCTGTCCCTATTATATGCTTTATTATTTGAGACATAAAATAAAAACTAAACACTCACTTGTCATGTCTGGAGGCCGGCGCCGGTGGCAGCAGAAGCAGCGCCAGCACCACGACCAACGGCAAGCATCGCATCGCCACGCTCACTTCACATACATACCACCACCACCACTCACTACCACTAACAGCTTAGCTTATAAGGCACATCGTTTACTCTTCAAACTTATTTTATAAGGCTAAACTCATCACTAATATCACACTTCTATACTACACTACCCGGTCAAATATAAACTTCTGAACCTCACGACAAAATTAGAACGCAAACTTTCACCGAAAACGTAACAAAAGCGTACACCGGTGCGCTAAGGCAACTACAGCACAATATTGCGGAGCGTAAACACTTTGAATACTTTCGTGTTAGTTATTAATAGTTTAGTAGGTAGTTTTGGTTACAATCCTGCGGCTTGTACTCGTATACTCGTAACAAGTTCCACGGCACTGAGTTTTGGTTATCACAGTAGAGTGGTCACAACTCGTGGATGAGTTTGCGTGTGCGTGCGTCCGGCGGGTGTCGTGCGGGAGACGCGCGGGGGTCGCGCGGCGGAAGCGGCGGGCGGCGGGCGAGTGCCGCTCACGACGCACGTGCTGCGTCTATTCTGGGCGGGCGGGACGGACCGCGTCACCGTGGTGCCCTGCAGGGCTGCCAGATCACACCTGTTCTAATCACTTTTTTTTTTACTAAAACTTAATCCAACTTCATTATTCTCTTTATAGATATTAAAAATAGCATAAACTAAATTGGATAAAATAAATTTGACATCTGGTTTTGTATGGTTTGGTCATTCTGAGTTTATAAGGTTACTTAAAATACTAAAAGCACAATAGTACGTACACTACAAATTATATACTTCCCGGTAACTTGCTAGAAATACTATGAGTAGGCTTATTTAGCAGAAACTAATAGGTACAATCTGGAATTTACGATAAGCACTAAGCTCGCATGTATATTTAAATGTGATGGTTTTTGGACAGTTTGTTGCAGTTTTCTGTCCTTTAAATAGAAATTATAAAATCCTATTACAAATAACCGAAACTCATAAGTCAAAATATTATCGTGGTAATAATTCCATTCCAAACAACAATTCAAGGAAAATCTCGTGGCATCTGGCAGCCCCGTCTCCGCAGAGTTTGTGTTCGCCTCGCCGGCGCTCGAGCGGCATCGAGCGAAGCCGAACTAGGTCGACCAGACTTCTCTGAGCTGCTCACTACTCGGCCACACTCCTCGCTTTCAAATATGCACGCCTATAGCACTAACCTTGAATGTGGACATGTGTGTCACCGCGGCCGGTAGCGGTCGCCCCATCTCATATCATAAGTGTTATAAACTTTGCTATTCGCTCTATAAGTTGGTAACACACTCTTGGCTTTCAAATATGCACGCCTATCCTATAGCACTAACCTTGAATGTGAACAACCGCGGCTGGTAGCGGTCGCCCCATGTCATATCATGAGTTGTATCTTGTATCCGAGTTATATGAACTTTGCTGTTCATGTTGTAAGTTGGTAGTACTCTACTCGCTTTCAAATATGCACGCCCATAGCACTAACCTTGAATGTGAACATGTGTGTCACCGCGGCCGGTAGCGGTCTTCCATGTTTTATCATGAGTTGTATCTTCTAAGAGTTGTATGAACTTTGCTGTTCGTGCTATAAGTTGGTAGTACTCTACTCGCTTTCAAATACCTCACAGAATGCTATTTCT
Organism: Scrobipalpa atriplicella; assembly: GCA_029255725.1. Classification (NCBI taxonomy): domain Eukaryota; kingdom Metazoa; phylum Arthropoda; class Insecta; order Lepidoptera; family Gelechiidae; genus Scrobipalpa; species Scrobipalpa atriplicella. The sequence continues at coordinate 5,794 of JARACY010004043.1, read as the reverse complement.
CTAGCCTAGGTCTGCTGGAAGAGATTTATTTTTAGAAATAAGCTGTATCTGTTGTGTCTTGATTTTATATGTATTATCCTTTGTATTTTATTGTGTACAATAAACTGTTAAATAAATAAATACCGTATGTCACCGCAGGTATAAGCGCGGTCGCTCCATGTCATATCATAAGTGTTATGAACTTTGTTGTTCGTGCTATAGTTGGTAGTTTAAACTACGTAACTTTGCTAGTTGTTACCATGTGTAACCATAGAGTAACTAACGTTATTATTTTTATTAGGTAGGTACGACTCTAGGCCATCTGCTTTCTGTCATTTTTGATAATATAATAAAATATATATTTTTTTAAATGAAATTGTATCTAAAAAATCATAAAAAGAAAGTAATTCTAGGAGTCTCCTGTGTAGAAGCACATAGAAACTAGGTAGGCTAGCCTGTTAGTATCTGTAGCCAACTATCCCACATAATGCGCAAAAGGACCCCTGAGCAATAAAATAATATTTATAGTGAAATGCCTTTATAAATTTACACCTAGGAAAAAGGCACTAGGCGGAATTACCATAACAAAGGAGAAGATCAAGTGGCCTTTACCCAGCAGAGGCCTAATGTTAGATGATACACATACAGCGAAGAAAGAGACAGTTCACAAGTTCACCAGATTTACCCATCTGGAAGTTATACTTCAACTTTGCCTCCAGGCGAGGTAATGCCCATTAAAATTGCAAATTATACACGTCAGAGTTAATCCGAGGATTCTAATAGCGCCATCTACCTCTGCTTTAAGGCACATGAAATAAATATTAAACGGAGAATGGAGTGAAAAGTTAAAGCTCCTATGAATAAGTTATGGTAGAGTTTGGTGCAGCTGCAAAACAAACCCTGAAATTTTCTGTTTATCATATCTCCCATTTGGAAGTAACTGAATATACTATTTCTGCCTTCTCTTTCTCTTGGCAATAAAGAAATATTTAATGTAGGTATCTACTAAAAAAATATAAGCGGTAAAATGTTTATTTTTTTATAATACAACAAATCAACAAAGTAAATAAAAGTATAATATCTGTAAAACTTAGGTATTAGCTAATAGGTACTTAGTAGGTAGTTATGTTGTGTTTGAGTGAGCCGAGCCAAGTACAAGTAAGTGGATTAGTTCAAGACTTATTGAGTGATTAGTTTCCCAAATCCTGAAGTTCTGTGTAACATTCGATCAATCTTTCGTTGGTATATTTGCTACTTTCGTTGACAACAAACCAAATACAAAATGTTACACACATGTGTAAAATCACGCCTTTATGCTTTACGAGATAAGCAGAGTCAGCAGGTCAGTAAATGCCGTTTACACTGCATCTAAAAATATTTCTCATTAATCATTCTTTGTAAATTTTTTAGTAATCTGTGTCTAAATGTAAATGAGAAGTGTCTTTATTTTCTTCAAGTGATTATTTTATTACGTTCATCTATTACTACCCAGAAAATAAAAGAGAAAATATCGTGTCTCTTTCTTCCGACTTCTTTCATAAAAATAATTAAACATTGCTCTCATGAGATTTCCAACACAAAAGCACACGCGCCTGTAAAGAAAATGAGAGCAATAAATCTGCGGATTCCAAGTTGAGTACACACGTACACACGCGAAACAGAACACAATTAACGAGTTACTAATTAGACGTGTCAATATTTTTCCTGGTTACAAAGGCACATCAACATTACATATTTAATTTTCGTAGAAAAACTAAAAATGTTACTGACTTTACAAAAACAATGACGCAGTAAAAATTTCTTGTAATAAAAACTTCTTAAACAAGGTACCTACTTAGAATCTTAGATTCTATACTCAGAATCTTAGATTCTACAAAATTCACGACTCTACATTTAGATAGGTAGATAGATAACCATATCATGATAAACAATGTTCCAGGCAGTGAATTGGCCTCTGACTTATTCGAACCGCTCGGCTCAGGCTTTGATCAGATAGCTTTGCTTTGTACTAGCCTCGAGACGTTCTTCGTTCTAATTGGTGTAAGGGTAGGTTGGTTCTGAAGGCTTTTATCTCGATCTAGGCCCAGGGGACTTTTTGTTCACTATCGTAGAAGGGCTGTACCCTTCGTAGGTTTTGTCCTCGATTATATTGTATTTTGTTGACTATTGTTGAAGGGCTACATACCTAATTTTTGTAGCGTATGGCCTCGTCTACGACGTAGCAAATTTCGTAGTAAAGTAGACGCAGTGTATCTAAGCGTAGGGGGTATTTTATTTCATAGCGTAAACTATACAAGTTATATTTTTCTTGTATTTTTGGTAAAGTAAGTATTACTCATTATTACACATTATCAGTACATTTTAAATACGCTACGATATACGCCTGTTAATTACCAAAACTCAAAGTAATTAAAACCTTGTTCTATTCGAATTTCTTAAACGGATTAGGCCAAAGTATAACCAAAGGCTTGGTTGTTTGTTCAAACTCAAATCCACCGAGCACCAGATCTTTGGAAGCTTTAATATTTAGTTATATTCTCAGCTCACCAATGCTTACGGTTTCATTATAATTGTGTAGGAATAACAAGGACGAAACTCAAACCTAGAGGGTTGAATTGAAAATGATTTTGTAATCAATTTAAGGCCCGTATTTATAATCAGCTCTCAAGAGTGACAGCAAGTTTGAGTTTGAATCAGAAATGTCATTTTAATACAAAACGGCATGTCAAATCCACACTTAATATTGCTCTCAAACTTGAGATCGCTTTATAAATACGAGCCTAAGACTCTAGCGAGCGCGACCAAATTATTTTCTATTCAGGCTGACAAACCCCAATGTAAAAATAGATATTGTCAAGTATTTTCAGAAATATTACATTGAAATTTATTCAGCAGAACAGAATAAAAAAAGAGACAAAGCAAGGGGAGGAACAGGAGAAAATTTTTCTTTATTCCTGTAAATAAGATCCTTTAGACTTTCATGCTGGACTGGGAGTGATAGAAAAACATAGAATGTGCCAGCTGCATCTCCTCCCGTGCATACTGTAAAAATCAGCTAAGGGAATCGAGGGTTTCAGTGTATTGCAATTTAGGCGATGGGCTGACAACCTGTCACTATAGCAATATACATAATCATCATCTGTATTAGCCCTCGAAACTTGTTAGAAGTGGCGGAACAGCCTAAGTTTAGGTCGATTTTGCTCTGCCTACCCCATTAGGGATAAAGGCGTGATTTTATGTATGTATGTGTGTGTATACTTCCATATTTATGTATTTACATCGGTGGCGTTTATCAGTAGGTACTACCGTTCGCTTAGCTTTAAGTTAATAAAGAACAACGGGTCGTCGGTTTATCACATGCCACGCTAGGCTGTTAGCTCCCTGGTGTCCCCGTCGCTTTAATAAATTGTGATGTACGGTACTATAGTACCTACCTATAGCGCGGAGTATTACTACAATATATAAAGCTGACTAACTTCCTGGGCCAAAATGTGTTGTTTTCCCGTAAAAATAAGGTATTATTCATTTTATTTTTATTCGGAATAGGTTTGCCCTTGACTCTAGACACCTAGGTCAGGAATGACCGTGACAGAGTCGACGATGGAGCGAGTAAACCCAGAGGATGCCTGTTAAGGCACTGGCATTCTCACGCACCGACGGAACATAGCAAGCTGTTTGGCGCCGGACTCCGGTGAGAGGGTGGTCGCGAGCCAGGTGGCCTCTTGCGGAGCCTACCACCGCTTTGTTCCTTCTGTAAAACGTAAAGTCAATCCTAGTTAACGGAGATATCTAATGATGGACGGAAATCCGAGAAATTAATACCTAACCAAGCATAAAATTCAGAAAATGAAAACTAGACCACATATTTACTTGGAAAAGCAATAGTTTACATGAACATAAATATTCATAATAAACATGAAAAACTAAATCTTTCTCCTGAGAAGCATTTAAAATATAAGAGATTATGCTGAGCAGCCAAAGTTGCGTCCCTCATCAAATATTTACGTTTCGGAATCCTTGAAGATTAAAGTATAAGTACTTCGCTCCGCTCGCTCAGCGACCGTTTTATAAAGATTGATGAATGAAGCTTCTTACCATCCATTTTACCAATCTCTTGTCTTTGTTATTTTTCTTCGGCTTTCCGTTAAAGAGTAGTCAATATTTTACGCAATAAGAAGCTGACTATGCAACTAACCAAATTGAAAACATCAATACCCAAAAAAAAAAATACTCACAAAAATAAATAATTTCTCTTCCTTAACGGGTTACTACTTGTACTACAAAATAAAAGTAGTTTAATAATGTTTTAAGCACGTACGGTCACGAAGAGCACTATCTCTAGTGTGCGCCGTTATAAATAATAAATAGGAATGCCTCACACATTAAATTTTACCCTTCAAAGAAAATTGAGGGCTTCTAATTAAATATTGCTCAGAAGACATAATTAAGACTTAAATGCAATTGGTGTGAGTATTGATTTAAAATAACCTCATTCTGATCCAAATAAGATGAGGGAGGTACAACTCGCGGTGCGAAGAATATTTACTGTATTATTTTATTAGACAGTTTTTTTTTTAGATAATTCGTCTCATTGCATTCATAAAATCTAAAAAATGTATCTTTTACATCTTTTATCCATCCGAAGCGCTCGTGGTCAAGTGGTTAGTGCTTTTTTATTCCGATAACGAATGTTAAGCAACCATCGCCGTGCAAGGCCATGAATGGGTGACCGGTAGTCGTATAACATCTCGAGTGTTTCCGTGCTTCGGAAGGCACGTTAAGCCGTTGGTCCCGGTAATATAGTAGATAATAGTCGTTAAGCCATATCAGAGGCCATTGCTAAGCATTGGCGGCTTATAAACTATGACAGCTGGGTTGGCTACCTAATCTAGGGGATTGGACGAGGGTACTGGTTTTCCACACAGAGCGACTGCTATCTGACCTCCGCACAAACAGAAGGGAAACCAGATTAGTGGCCAACCCAGCTGTCATAGTTTATAGCCGCCAATGCTTAGCAATGGCCTCCTGCTATGGCTTAACGACTAATATCTACTATATTAACCGGGACCAACGGCTTAACGTGCCTTCCGAAGCACGGAAACACTCGAGATGTTATACGACTACCGGTCACCCATTCATGGCCTTGCCACGGCGATGGTTGCTTAACATTCGTTATCGGAATAAAAAAGCACTAACCACTTGACCACGAGCGCTTCGGATGGATAAAGATGTAAAAGATACATTTTTAGATTTTATGAATGCAATGAGACGAATTATCTAAAAAAAAAAACTGTCTATAAAATAATACAGTAAATATTTCTTCGCACCGCGAGTTGTACCTCCCTCATCTTATTTGGATCAGAATGAGGTTATTTTAAATCAATACTCACACCAATTGCATTTAAGTCTTAATTATGTCTTCTGAGCAATATTTAATTAGAAGCCCTCAATTTTCTTTGAAGGGTAAAATTTAATGTGTGAGGCATTCCTATTTATTATTTATATCGGCGCACACTAAGGATAGTGCTCTTCGTGATCCGTACGTGCTTAAAACATTATTAAACTACTTTTTATTTTGTTTAGTACAAGTAGTAACCCGTTAAGGAAAGAGAAATTATTTATTTTTGTGAGTATTTTTTTTTTGGTATTGATGTTTTCAATTTGGTTAGTTGCATAGTCAGCTTCTTATTGCGTAAAATATTGACTACTCTTTAACGGAAGCCGAAGAAAAAATAACAAAGACAAGAGATTGGTAAAATGGATGGGTAAGAAGCTTCATTCATCAATCTTTATAAAACGGTCGCTGAGCTGAGCG
>JARACY010004042.1:0-29129 GCA_029255725.1 Scrobipalpa atriplicella | reverse complement strand
ACAATTTCTTATCCTATCTTACCTTACCTTAGAGAGTTTAGTGTCAGCTGGTACATTGGGAATACACTCCTTGAGTGAGGAAAATGCAGTGTTGATGCTGTGCGTCCGTCTTCTCTCCTTCCTCTCCTGAAAATAACAACTTTACCTTACCTTCGATATGTTATACGATTTAGTATTACCGGCACATGAAACTTAGGTCTGAGAGTAGGTATTAAAGCAAGAATATTAGCATGAAAACTATGGATAAAGTAGTGATAGTTTTCTAATAATTATATACTTATATTTAAATGTTTGTCACTGACGTTGTAGGTAGGGTTCCAAAGCCTAAACGAACATAGTTATCGGTTCAGAGCTGCTAAATCTGGCTGATAACCCTACATAAAGTCAATAAAACTGACTTAATACACATTCTTCTGAATTCGGCTCTTACTTTCACACAAACTTACCTTTGAAATGAAGTCAGTAGGAAAGTAATTTTTATTACTATATGGAGATCAATTCTGGTTGTCATATTCTAAAGTTAAATTAAACTTTAAGGTGGCCTGCAGTGGGACGATTCAGGCCAATAAAAAGAAAATAAAAGTGGCAGGGCTAAATGAAAGTTAGCTTTTGAAAGTGACGAACAGAATTGAGTCCGTTGACGACTAAGTTTTTATCTGGTATTTAGTCGCATTAGACTCACCTTAGAAAGCTTAGTATCCGGAGGCACATTGGGTATGCAATCTCTAAGGTCTGAGAAGGCTGTGTTTATACTCTGCGTCCGCCGTCGCTCCTTCCTATTGGCTGTCGATCTTCGCTTCACCACGCGGACGAAAGATGGCGCTGTCCGCTCGTAGCGGAGTGGTAGCGGTTGCATGTCGCATTCTAGTGCTGAAATTATAGTTCTGATTGGATTTCTGAACAATTCAGTGCCTATAGCTGTTAATCTTCAAGGAATTCAAGTATAAAAATAACTCCGAGAACTTTCTGAGTTGAAAATAAAGAGCACGACATAAATAAATCTTAAGTAAAATTATTTCCGATTACATTCTCTCAGGATATAAAATGACAGGTGGTCGTTCATGTCAACATTTAGTGCTTGTTCAAGATTATGTGTGTTAAGTCAGTTTTATTGACTTTATGTAGGGTTATCAGCCAGATTTAGCAGCTCTGAACCGATAACTATGTTCGTTTAGGCTTTGGAACCCTACCTACAACGTCAGTGACAAACATTTAAATATAAGTATATAATTATTAGAAAACTATCACTACTTTATCCATAGTTTTCATGCTAATATTCTTGCTTTAATACCTACTCTCAGACCTAAGTTTCATGTGCCGGTAATACTAAATCGTATAACATATCGAAGGTAAGGTAAAGTTGTTATTTTCAGGAGAGGAAGGAGAGAAGACGGACGCACAGCATCAACACTGCATTTTCCTCACTCAAGGAGTGTATTCCCAATGTACCAGCTGACACTAAACTCTCTAAGGTAAGGTAAGATAGGATAAGAAATTGTATAAAGGCCATGATATTACCGGCACATGACAGGTTTAGGTCTTAGAAGAATTTAAAACATAAGCACAACATACATGAAATCAAATATTCTAATCCTAACTATAAAGCTTAAGTAAGTTTATTTTTAATTCTAATTGCATTTCCTATTATCGTACATTGAAATATTTGTTACCTATTCAGAATTTTATTACTAATGTATGTAATATTCAAGTATTTTTAAAAAATCGTTCTTCCAACCAACACGCCACGACTAGATTATATACTAGCTATGCAGAATCGGTGCCATTATAAATCTCTTTTAAAACAAACCTATTTAAAAATCGTTTTCTGTTATTGAAACTGTTATCAAATCTGATTTTAGATTCGACTAAAACAATAAAAATTCTTATCACCACGCCTATTATAAAAATAATATCTTTCCCCAACAGATCAAAACCCTGCGCCTGGCCACCTCCTACATCTCCTACTTGCTGAAGGTGTTGGAGACGGACGGGGAACCTGCTGGAGGGTTCCGGGCTGAGCTGCATCACACTCCCAGCAGGAGAAGGGGTACTGAAAATGCACAGGTAAGCATATAAACTGTCTCCGTGGCCTAGTTGTCTGAACCATGGGCCCTCGATCCGGTAGTCGAGAGTTTGATTACCAAATATCAACTTTGTGGGACTCAAACTCTGAGATTATCATTTTGTGAGATTTTAATAATTTATCATTTTGTGAGATTTTCTCCAGTTTGGTCTCCAGAACGTTGCAGGCTGAATCACCCGATTGTACAAAAAGAAAAAGGATTCTATGCTTCGGAGCGCACGTTAAGCCGTCGGTCCCGGTCGCTGTCTTTGAAAGTGGTCATTACACTAACCATATCAGGGGCCTATTAGCCGTGCTATTAATGGGAAATGGGAATCGAACCTACGATGGAAATGGAAAACCACAAGGCTCAGGCTACTATACTATAAAGAGACCGTAACGATTCCCTGAAAATTGGGGACAGAATGCTAAAAAAAATGGATTTGCTGTCCATATTTTTTACGTCTCATTGTTTAACTTAATCATCCAAGTCATAGTTCAACGCTATCTTCAAAATATTTAAAAACCAATTTGTCGGGGTCAAAAACTAAAAAAAAACTGACACAGGAGCCGATTTTTTGCCCCAAATTCCCTTGAGAAAGATTCTGAAGTCAAGTGAAGCCACGTGTCTCGTATAATGTTTACTGTTTGTAGAAAAAAAAGTAACTTTTTTGTGGGAAGTATATTTTACGGTGTAATTTACATGTTGTTTTTTGTTATGAGGAAGTTTGTGTTGTAATAGGAAACTACTTGGAGTCAAATTATACTTTGTGAATGGACTCAATTCTCTTTGCCAACTCCAAAAGCCAAATTTGACAGTCCTGTAATTTTGAAACAATTCAAGAAAAGAATTTTATCTAAGCTGAAAAATAAGATCATATCAGAAGAAAGTATCAGCTGCCTCTCTTCCCAGGCCCAGTAAAATAAAATCCAGTATATGAATGAGCACGGTGATTTCGCATAAACTCCGTTTCTTTAACATTGAGTTGTCGATACCAACTTGTTGACTGCTGAAATTCAACAGCAAAACATATGTTTCGTGGTTTTGTTTTTGCGGTTCCAAAATTGGAACCTCTGCTAAGGTGCGAAGTAAAAGGTATGGGCCGCAAAACACGTTGATATTGTATTTGTTAACGTAAAATAAACGAACTTTACTACTAAGAGCGTTTGTCCACTGCTCCGAATCCGATTCGTATCCGAATCTGATCCGAAGTGGCCTTCTTAGTAAATGTATGACAGCTATCGCACTCATCCGAATCCGTTTTATATGGAATTTTCACAGACAGGATTCGGATACGAATCGGATTCGGAGCAGTGGATAAACGACCTAAGGCGACGGATTGAAACCGTCGGTGTCACCATACCAATACTTATTTTTTCTTCGTCAAAAGTGGCAAAAATGCCTTCTACTGGGCTGTAAACACTCTGCCTACCCCGTAATTGCTAGAGATGTGTAATTTTAAACCGCAATAGACTTTTTCCTAAAATCGATTAACCTGCACCTTGTTTACGCCATGTTGTAAAAAAATGTGTGCGTACAGACAGACACGCGCCTGTTTCTATATTAATAGTTTTACAACTTCCTATGTTTGTTATGAGCTTCAACATGTTGCAAGTTTATAAAAAATGTGGGGTGCTAAGGAAATTGTCGACCTACTTTTTTATTTATTTTTTAAGTAACTTAAAGTATGTAATAGATGATGACGTGATGGCTAGATCTTGAAACAGAATTAAAAGAAACAGAACATATTCTTAAGGGAAAACTACCTTAGCCGCGGGTGAAAAAGCGGGCGAAAAGCTAGTAATAAAATATATTATCAAACAGCATTCTTTAAACATAAATTAATCTTTCCTCTCACAAAACTTATCATAATAACGTAACATTTTTTATTTATTTGTTGATGCTCTGCTTACCCTGTAAGGCATATAAGTTTAATAGGTTTATAAAGAAATATGCCAAAAAATACGAAAATAAATTAAAAACAGCGCGAATCCGCTCCACCCCATGCGCGCTTTCTATATTTTGTTTGAAAAAGAAAACAGCCGTGATATAAACTCTGTGAATGTAAACCATTATTCCTTTTTATCTGAATATAATTGTTGAATTTAGCACTATAATTAGTAATAAAGAGAGAAATTCCAGAGAGTAATGTCCGCAGAGGGGCGTCTGGTCGCGTGGCCGATTATGGTGCAAGTCATGAGCGAATTATTTCAGGCTTTGTTATCGCGATCACTGGGAATACCAGCTATTCTAAGCGCCTAGAAACTTACTGTATTACGTCATTGAGAGGGAATTTTAGTGCTTTTAATAAAGCTTTTGGTCATCCTCTCTCAGTCAAAAATTTCGGTTCGGGTCGCAGCTAGTCAAGACTAGAGTGCAACAATCTTTCTGATAGTATCGATTGTCCATGATAAAGACTTGAATTTAATAATATCTAAATAAAACTTCTCTTGCGTGTGACAGGCTGTGTAAGTTTTAAATTATTTGAGTCGAGTCACTTTTGCATGCCATTATTTTTAGGTCTTCCATGATGTAAGTTTGCGTATCTTAAGTAAGTATCATAATTACGCTCCGACTGCGATTAACACGTTCAGACCAGGGTGTACAACCAGTCGCCATGCTACACTACGCTTTTAATGTATAAAATAATTACCCCTTCTGACGCGATGACATAGCTATGACGGCGACGCCGGTCTGAACAAATTTTAATTCTCTCGCCGCTTGTCACTCGCGCCGCCCTGGATTCACCTATAATCAAATAACTTCGGCCACATGGCCCCACAAACAGATACACTCTCCGTATTACTGCAGTTAGTGGATTGAATTTGGTTTTGATATCTGCTATGACGTCAGATCCTGTGCTTATACAACGTGTAACAGAAAGGGTACATGCATCGAAAACTGTGTGAATCTACCCATGAAACTGAACAACTTTCCCTAAGGAACATACGTCGAAATACGAAAAAAAAAATTTGACTTCCCATACTAAATACGCTATCAGCTGATGCATTTTGTATGAAAGGTCACAATTTTGTTTTCGTTTTTCGATCTATGTTTCTTAAGTTGTTCAGTTTCATGGGCAGATTCACACACCATTTGTTATTTGTTGCTCTCGATTTTATTATCTAGTTAAAAAAAAACAATTTTTTAAATTTAATTTAAACCAAAAAGTGTCGGAAAATAATCTTTAGCAAGTGGTATTTAGAATTGAGCCCTCCATTGGTTGATGGACTCGAAACCCACACGACACAAGAAGATCGGGTTGTTCAACAGATTCGATAGAAAATATCTATTGCTCTACGGCGCCTTCAAGTACCATCGCGGTGCATACAATTAGTCAGACAAATACACATTGCAAGAAGCGATAACTAGAGATACCAAGGAGTTCAAGTGGTTGAGAGTGTGGGATAGGATTTCGTTGCAGTGAGTGAAGCTCTTGTGAAGCTATATCGACTTGATTTAAATATGCAGGGGGTCTATTCAGCTCTGGCCCGTCGAGCGCCTTATCTTGACTTTGACAGAACTTTGTATGGAAGACGTCATCACTTGACGCTGCCAAATTTTTCGTATGATAAGGTACGACCACGCTTTAAATTCGCGTGGTGAAAAAAGGAACTTACGCTGCCACCTTTAGATTTGACATTGATTTGATAGTTCTCCTTGTACTGCTGCGCCTCCGCCCACGTTCATTGAGAACCGTATCAAACTGTGATTTTTTGTTCCTTTCTACAATTTATTTTTTATTAAATTCGTTTTTTGTCTATGATATCGGTAATTTGGTGATAATTTGACAACCCAAAATTGTATTATTTACCTTTATTTTCGACAAGCATTCGACAACGAGCCAGGCGACAATTAGGTGCCTTTGCAAAGGCGAATGGGTCAAAATTATGTATTAAAAGTATTATTATTGCTTTATTTCTTCTATCATATATCATCTATAGGTTATCATTGATATTATGGGTTAAAATGCACCACTTTATACAAAGTGGTTTAGACGCTACGCCCACTTGCAAAATTCTCTAGCTTTTACACGAAATTAGGTGCCGTCGCAAAGGCGAATGGGTCAAAATTATGTATTAAAAGTATTATTATTACTTTATTTCTTCTATCATATATCATCTATAGGTTATCATTGATATTATGGGTAAAATGCACCACTTTACACAAAGTGGTTTACACGCTACGCCCCACTTGCAAAATTCTCTAGCTTTTACACGAAATTAGGTGCCGTCGCAAAGGCGAATGGGTCATAATTATGAATTAAAAGTATTATTATTACTATATTTTTCCTATAATATATGATCTATAGGTTATCATTGATATTACGGGAAAAATACACCACTTAACACAAAGTGGTTTAGAAGCAACGCCCACTTGCAAAATGGTCTAGCTTTTACACAACTACTTAGTAGGCACATTATGTATGATTAATAACATAATAAAAAACACCACCCTCCTAACTAGAATTAGGCGCCAAATATCATCAAACTAATATTTTTTATTTTATTTTATTTTTTAATATGAGCCACTATAAGTCCATTTCAGGACATGGGCCTCCTCTTGTTGGAGGATAATTGCCTTTCTCGCCACGCTTAGCAGGTGGGTTGCTGCTGTCCAGATCCATTTTATCAATTTAATTGTCGGCTTTTACGGCACCTAATTTCGTGTAAAAGCTAGAGAATTTTGCAAGTGGGCGTAGCGTCTAAACCACTTTGTATAAAGTGGTGCATTTTACCCATAATATCAATGATAACCTATAGATGATATATGATAGAAGAAATAAAGCAATAATAATACTTTTAATACATAATTTTGACCCATTCGCCTTTGCAAAGGCACCTAATTGTCGCCTGGCTCGTTGTCGAATGCTTGTCGAAAATAAAGGTAAATAATACAATTATGGGTTGTCAAATTATCACCAAATTACCGATATCATAGACAAAAAACGAATTTAATAAAAAATAAATTGTAGAAAGGAACAAAAAATCACAGTTTGATACGGTTCTCAATGAACGTGGGCGGAGGCGCAGCAGTACAAGGAGAACTATCAAATCAATGTCAAATCTAAAGGTGGCAGCGTAAGTTCCTTTTTTCACCACGCGAATTTAAAGCGTGGTCGTACCTTATCATACGAAAAATTTGGCAGCGTCAAGTGATGACGTCTTCCATACAAAGTTCTGTCAAAGTCAAGATAAGGCGCTCGACGGGCCAGAGCTGAATAGACCCCCTGCATATTTAAATCAAGTCGATATAGCTTCACAAGAGCTTCACTCACTGCAACGAAATCCTATCCCACACTCTCAACCACTTGAACTCCTTGGTATCTCTAGTTATCGCTTGCAATGTGTATTTGTCTGACTAATTGTATGCACCGCGATGGTACTTGAAGGCGCCGTAGAGCAATAGATATTTTCTATCGAATCTGTTGAACAACCCGATCTTCTTGTGTCGTGTGGGTTTCGAGTCCATCAACCAATGGAGGGCTCAATTCTAAATACCACTTGCTAAAGATTATTTTCCGACACTTTTTGGTTTAAATTAAATTTAAAAATTGTTTTTTTTTAACTAGATAATAAAATCGAGAGCAACAAATAACAAATGGTGTGTGAATCTGCCCATGAAACTGAACAACTTAAGAAACATAGATCGAAAAACGAAAACAAAATTGTGACCTTTCATACAAAATGCATCAGCTGATAGCGTATTTAGTATGGGAAGTCAAATTTTTTTTTTCGTATTTCGACGTATGTTCCTTAGGGAAAGTTGTTCAGTTTCATGGGTAGATTCACACAGTTTTCGATGCATGTACCCTTTCTGTTACACGTTGTATAAGCACAGGATCTGACGTCATAGCAGATATCAAAACCAAATTCAATCCACTAACTGCAGTAATACGGAGAGTGTATCTGTTTGTGGGGCCATGTGGCCGAAGTTATTTGATTATAGGTGAATCCAGGGCGGCGCGAGTGACAAGCGGCGAGAGAATTAAAATTTGTTCAGACCGGCGTCGCCGTCATAGCTATGTCATCGCGTCAGAAGGGGTAATTATTTTATACATTAAAAGCGTAGTGTAGCATGGCGACTGGTTGTACACCCTGGTCTGAACGTGTTAATCGCAGTCGGAGCGTAATTATGATACTTACTTAAGATACGCAAACTTACATCATGGAAGACCTAAAAATAATGGCATGCAAAAGTGACTCGACTCAAATAATTTAAAACTTACACAGCCTGTCACACGCAAGAGAAGTTTTATTTAGATATTATTAAATTCAAGTCTTTATCATGGACAATCGATACTATCAGAAAGATTGTTGCACTCTAGTCTTGACTAGCTGCGACCCGAACCGAAATTTTTGACTGAGAGAGGATGACCAAAAGCTTTATTAAAAGCACTAAAATTCCCTCTCAATGACGTAATACAGTAAGTTTCTAGGCGCTTAGAATAGCTGGTATTCCCAGTGATCGCGATAACAAAGCCTGAAATAATTCGCTCATGACTTGCACCATAATCGGCCACGCGACCAGACGCCCCTCTGCGGACATTACTCTCTGGAATTTCTCTCTTTATTACTAATTATAGTGCTAAATTCAACAATTATATTCAGATAAAAAGGAATAATGGTTTACATTCACAGAGTTTATATCACGGCTGTTTTCTTTTTCAAACAAAATATAGAAAGCGCGCATGGGGTGGAGCGGATTCGCGCTGTTTTTAATTTATTTTCGTATTTTTTGGCATATTTCTTTATAAACCTATTAAACTTATATGCCTTACAGGGTAAGCAGAGCATCAACAAATAAATAAAAAATGTTACGTTATTATGATAAGTTTTGTGAGAGGAAAGATTAATTTATGTTTAAAGAATGCTGTTTGATAATATATTTTATTACTAGCTTTTCGCCCGCTTTTTCACCCGCGGCTAAGGTAGTTTTCCCTTAAGAATATGTTCTGTTTCTTTTAATTCTGTTTCAAGATCTAGCCATCACGTCATCATCTATTACATACTTTAAGTTACTTAAAAAATAAATAAAAAAGTAGGTCGACAATTTCCTTAGCACCCCACATTTTTTTATAAACTTGCAACATGTTGAAGCTCATAACAAACATAGGAAGTTGTAAAACTATTAATATAGAAACAGGCGCGTGTCTGTCTGTACGCACACATTTTTTTACAACATGGCGTAAACAAGGTGCAGGTTAATCGATTTTAGGAAAAAGTCTATTGCGGTTTAAAATTACACATCTCTAGCAATTACGGGGTAGGCAGAGTGTTTACAGCCCAGTAGAAGGCATTTTTGCCACTTTTGACGAAGAAAAATAAGTATTGGTATGGTGACACCGACGGTTTCAATCCGTCGCCTTAGGTCGTTTATCCACTGCTCCGAATCCGATTCGTATCCGAATCCTGTCTGTGAAAATTCCATATAAAACGGATTCGGATGAGTGCGATAGCTGTCATACATTTACTAAGAAGGCCACTTCGGATCAGATTCGGATACGAATCGGATTCGGAGCAGTGGACAAACGCTCTTAGTAGTAAAGTTCGTTTATTTTACGTTAACAAATACAATATCAACGTGTTTTGCGGCCCATACCTTTTACTTCGCACCTTAGCAGAGGTTCCAATTTTGGAACCGCAAAAACAAAACCACGAAACATATGTTTTGCTGTTGAATTTCAGCAGTCAACAAGTTGGTATCGACAACTCAATGTTAAAGAAACGGAGTTTATGCGAAATCACCGTGCTCATTCATATACTGGATTTTATTTTACTGGGCCTGGGAAGAGAGGCAGCTGATACTTTCTTCTGATATGATCTTATTTTTCAGCTTAGATAAAATTCTTTTCTTGAATTGTTTCAAAATTACAGGACTGTCAAATTTGGCTTTTGGAGTTGGCAAAGAGAATTGAGTCCATTCACAAAGTATAATTTGACTCCAAGTAGTTTCCTATTACAACACAAACTTCCTCATAACAAAAAACAACATGTAAATTACACCGTAAAATATACTTCCCACAAAAAAGTTACTTTTTTTTCTACAAACAGTAAACATTATACGAGACACGTGGCTTCACTTGACTTCAGAATCTTTCTCAAGGGAATTTGGGGCAAAAAATCGGCTCCTGTGTCAGTTTTTTTTTAGTTTTTGACCCCGACAAATTGGTTTTTAAATATTTTGAAGATAGCGTTGAACTATGACTTGGATGATTAAGTTAAACAATGAGACGTAAAAAATATGGACAGCAAATCCATTTTTTTTAGCATTCTGTCCCCAATTTTCAGGGAATCGTTACGGTCTCTTTATAGTATAGTAGCCTGAGCCTTGTGGTTTTCCATTTCCATCGTAGGTTCGATTCCCATTTCCCATTAATAGCACGGCTAATAGGCCCCTGATATGGTTAGTGTAATGACCACTTTCAAAGACAGCGACCGGGACCGACGGCTTAACGTGCGCTCCGAAGCATAGAATCCTTTTTCTTTTTGTACAATCGGGTGATTCAGCCTGCAACGTTCTGGAGACCAAACTGGAGAAAATCTCACAAAATGATAAATTATTAAAATCTCACAAAATGATAATCTCAGAGTTTGAGTCCCACAAAGTTGATATTTGGTAATCAAACTCTCGACTACCGGATCGAGGGCCCATGGTTCAGACAACTAGGCCACGGAGACAGTTTATATGCTTACCTGTGCATTTTCAGTACCCCTTCTCCTGCTGGGAGTGTGATGCAGCTCAGCCCGGAACCCTCCAGCAGGTTCCCCGTCCGTCTCCAACACCTTCAGCAAGTAGGAGATGTAGGAGGTGGCCAGGCGCAGGGTTTTGATCTGTTGGGGAAAGATATTATTTTTATAATAGGCGTGGTGATAAGAATTTTTATTGTTTTAGTCGAATCTAAAATCAGATTTGATAACAGTTTCAATAACAGAAAACGATTTTTAAATAGGTTTGTTTTAAAAGAGATTTATAATGGCACCGATTCTGCATAGCTAGTATATAATCTAGTCGTGGCGTGTTGGTTGGAAGAACGATTTTTTAAAAATACTTGAATATTACATACATTAGTAATAAAATTCTGAATAGGTAACAAATATTTCAATGTACGATAATAGGAAATGCAATTAGAATTAAAAATAAACTTACTTAAGCTTTATAGTTAGGATTAGAATATTTGATTTCATGTATGTTGTGCTTATGTTTTAAATTCTTCTAAGACCTAAACCTGTCATGTGCCGGTAATATCATGGCCTTTATACAATTTCTTATCCTATCTTACCTTACCTTAGAGAGTTTAGTGTCAGCTGGTACATTGGGAATACACTCCTTGAGTGAGGAAAATGCAGTGTTGATGCTGTGCGTCCGTCTTCTCTCCTTCCTCTCCTGAAAATAACAACTTTACCTTACCTTCGATATGTTATACGATTTAGTATTACCGGCACATGAAACTTAGGTCTGAGAGTAGGTATTAAAGCAAGAATATTAGCATGAAAACTATGGATAAAGTAGTGATAGTTTTCTAATAATTATATACTTATATTTAAATGTTTGTCACTGACGTTGTAGGTAGGGTTCCAAAGCCTAAACGAACATAGTTATCGGTTCAGAGCTGCTAAATCTGGCTGATAACCCTACATAAAGTCAATAAAACTGACTTAATACACATTCTTCTGAATTCGGCTCTTACTTTCACACAAACTTACCTTTGAAATGAAGTCAGTAGGAAAGTAATTTTTATTACTATATGGAGATCAATTCTGGTTGTCATATTCTAAAGTTAAATTAAACTTTAAGGTGGCCTGCAGTGGGACGATTCAGGCCAATAAAAGAAAATAAAAGTGGCAGGGCTAAATGAAAGTTAGCTTTTGAAAGTGACGAACAGAATTGAGTCCGTTGACGACTAAGTTTTTATCTGGTATTTAGTCGCATTAGACTCACCTTAGAAAGCTTAGTATCCGGAGGCACATTGGGTATGCAATCTCTAAGGTCTGAGAAGGCTGTGTTTATACTCTGCGTCCGCCGTCGCTCCTTCCTATTGGCTGTCGATCTTCGCTTCACCACGCGGACGAAAGATGGCGCTGTCCGCTCGTAGCGGAGTGGTAGCGGTTGCATGTCGCATTCTAGTGCTGAAATTATAGTTCTGATTGGATTTCTGAACAATTCAGTGCCTATAGCTGTTAATCTTCAAGGAATTCAAGTATAAAAATAACTCCGAGAACTTTCTGAGTTGAAAATAAAGAGCACGACATAAATAAATCTTAAGTAAAATTATTTCCGATTACATTCTCTCAGGATATAAAATGACAGGTGGTCGTTCATGTCAACATTTAGTGCTTGTTCAAGATTATGTGTGCGGCCAAACCCCAGTACCCTAACAACCCTTTGGCTTAATTTTGAAGCATAAAAAGCTTAGTTAAAAAGTTACAAAAACGAATTAGGTACCTGTGTTGTTCTGTGTGAAGGCATGGTGCATCGTGTGATAGGTTTCATAGTGCTCCGTGCCTGGGACTTGCATTTCATCGTAGCCTACAATTGAAAAAAATATATATTACAAGACCAAGATCCACTTCGAGTCAACGACTCCAAACGAGCCAGCAGAGTGTTAGTAAACAAGTATAAAAGGTTTGCTGTGCTAGAAAAAAGTTTATACCTACTAGATGAAAATCTGATTGATTGAAGGGAGAATGAAAGATCGAATCCTTTACAGTACTAGGTATCGGATTTTCATCTTCTTAGAATAATATCAGAACTTACTGACAAAACTTTTACCATACAGTGAAATAACAAGGCGAATCAAACTTTCAATGTCCGGAAAGAGAATTAGCTATTACGTCAGTATTTAATAGATCTTTGTTACTCGCATGAAATGAAAGTAATCACTTCCAGTCCAGAATGGAAGACAAGCATGTAATTCTTACCATAATTTCTGCTAATATATTGATTGGCGTCGTGGTAGATATCCTGGGACTCGAACTCCTGACCCTCGGTAACTGCTGGCCAGTACGGGCCGGCACCGTCCATTGGACTGCCTGGGAGATAAAGAATTTAACTAACTAGATATGGAAGAGAACGATCTTACACTACATCTACAATGATGCCGAATAATGGGCTAAGTGGAGTGAAGTAGAAAAAGCCGAAAAGCGGACTTAAGCATTAGGCTGAGAAAACGCTACGCAGAAGTAAAAGAAGAGAAATTTTCTTAATCACACCGGAATCACTCTATTCAATTACATGTGGGGCACAATTCTATTAAGTAACTGTCAAAATTAAATTAATATTTAGCGTTTTCAGTGTCACCAAAGAAAGTCATTATTTATGTATACACTTAATAAATTTAAAAAAAGTTTACCCAAGTATTCAAAATCGGCAACACTATTTACTATCCCAACCAAGTTATAACAATATAATAATAATATTTTTATTTCCATGCAATTCAATTACATCATAAAAATAATACATTAACAATTACAGGTTCACATAAAATTCATTCTTACATTAGATTAAGTATTCAATTCATTATGTTATTTATTTTATTATAATTAGTTTTCTTTTGCATTTGGAAGCCCTAGCCGGGCATAGGCATAGTTTAAGTCAAATAACTTGACTCAAATGGTCTGAAATAACACAGTCCGTGCATTGATACGATCTTGAATTGAATTTTGAAAATAATGTTTAATTTATTCTTTAACATAGATTCCATAGAATAGCTACTTATTGAATGTCTACTTATTGAATGTCTTATATGAGTCTACACTACACAACAGAAAAATACAAGAAGATTACCCTTTAGTATACTAACCATGATGTTGTGAGTAGCAGAAGGGAGGCTCGTATCTGTCGAAGCCCTCATCGGATGGAGACATGCTGCCGTAACTGGACATCAGGACCTGATCAATGGCAGTTAGGTATCTTATCTATACTAATATTATAAAGAGGAAAGATTTGTGTTTTTGAATTTTTGTGTGTATGTACGTATGTAATGATAATGAATAAACTCAAAAACTACTGGGACGATTTCAAAAATTCTTTCATCGTTAGAAAGCTACGTTCAACCTGAGTAACATAGACTACTTTTAACCGCGGGAATGTACATCATTCCCACGGGAAGACTTATTTAGCAGCGGATGACACCGCTGACAGAAAGCTAGTGAAAGAAAACTTTAATATTCCTTCCTACTTAATATTATAAATGTGAGAGTTTGGATGTTTGTTACTCAATCACTTTTCAACCATTAGACAGATCAGACAGATTGCAGGTTAGGTCCTGGAATAGCATAGGCTACTTTTTACTGCGGGAAAAGCTTCATTTCCACGGAAAAACTCATTTAACGCAAGTGAAACCCTGGGCGAAAAGCTAAACGATCGTAAACTGTCGAAAATATTATGATAAACATGATGCACCTAAACATGTTGGACAAATGTTGACTTAATTTTTAAATGACATTGTGTAAAGCTTTCTTTCTTTCTTTATTCATCCAAAAATAAACTAATGAAGACTGACGACGTCGAACTATCAGTTTCAAGTATTCACCAAAGACTCGAGTGCCCACTTGAGACACATTATTGTTGAATGAAAGCAAACTACTGTTCAGGGGTCTTGAAAAAGATTTTGGGAACGAGAGGGAACGCATGGAATTTAGCGATCTACATTCATACTAATTATTATAAATGCGAAAGCTACTCTGTCTGATTGTTTTTTGCTCATTCACGCCTAAACGGCTAAAAAGATTTTGATGAGATTTGCATGGTGATAGATGATGACAGACGAACATATACTACTTTTTTGCTCGGAAAACTATTTAATTGCCACGGGAAAATTCATTAAGCGCGAGTGAAACCACGAGTGGAAAACTAGAAACGATATGCTGGATGTTTTCTGCTCCAAAAATCTATTTTCTCTTGCTTTAAATTCACACCGCTTAAAGCTTGTTCAACTTAGCCAATACCATCGAGCCAATACACTGTTTGAGTATATTGCCATAAACTGAAACCATTTTAAGTCCCCTTTCTAACAGATTTTATGCACGAGAAAAGAAACAAACAGCCCTCGTATTCAGATTCAGCACGGTAACCTAATAGGTATTTTCTTTTAGTGAGATCACAAAACAAAAAGAATTTGTCTAACGACTAACGAGACTGTTTTATCGTTACATTGTCCTAAACATAACATAAACAATGCCATAACACTACACCACCACGTGCTGGACATGTGCAACAGATTTCAATGTTTTGACGTCGATGTATCAGATGAGCTGAGATTTTTATATTTTTTATAACACATTTGCTCGTAAAGGGTCTCTTATTACACCAATTTCAATATTGTATTGTATCTTGTTACGTACTTGTGCGTAATCGTAATGTAAAATGCACGAGTGCTGTAAAACACACGAGTTTTTTTTTTATTAGGTTAAACGCACGGTTTATCGAACGGTACTTTTTTAAATCTTAGCAAAGAGTTTTTATGGCAGAAAAGTGGTCAACATTTTATAAATAAAATTAACTTTGGGAGATAAAGTATAATAAAATAAACATTTAATTCTTTGTTTTAATTAATTTTAACAATAAATTACAACCATTTATATGTAACAAATTCAAAAAAATATTAATTTACTTTATTAGTAGGTAATACTAATAAAATATGAAAGCGTTGATGCTCGCGCATCCTAATTTGTGAATAAGTAAAAATTATTCCGCGCGCTTTTTCTTTTCGCTGTATTGTTAATTTTTTTTATCTAGTTCTATTTATTTCCTCGCAAATATGTTATAAAACGTCGTACGACATACGTGCGCTTTGATAATTACAGCCTCTGCCTTCTTATAGCCCTCGCCTTCGGCTCGGGCTAGCAATATCGCCTCGGCTGTATTGATCAACCCACCGCACTTATATCGTAATGTACTATTACATTTTATTAAAGACTGAGGCACGTTGACGCCCAAAACAGGAAAGAATGGAAGGAGAAGAGAGAGGCCCTTGCTCAGCAGTGGGATAACGTAGGTTAGGTTAGATATAAGTTAACATAAAAAGAAGATAGTTAACTTTGTATTCTGCCTCGCGGTTTCACTTGCATATGGGTTTTTCAATAGGATTGACATTATTTCACAAGGAAAAGTAGCCTGTCTTTGCCTATGATGTTAGCTCCAATCTCTTCTGTCTTTTATAGAAAAAAATATGTTATTCCTATAGGAATTAAACAGCTCATGACCGTCCATCCCCAGGGTAATATTTAGATAATATCTTTTACTTATTTTTTTAAGAAATCTGTAACTACTATCGTGAAACAATGGCATAAAAAGAAAATAAAGGTTCTTACACTATTCCTGGCATTCCAGTGGAACAAAATTCTTCCCGAGGTAAAATGTAGCCAGTATGCATGTTATCTCGTACTAAATTTTATCCAAATCTATGGTCGAAATAAAAAAAATGTACGTCCTAAACAAAGCGTCCTCAACTGGTTGAGTCATTTTGTGGGTGTTCTTTGCATCATGTTAATAAGGAATGAGTAGTTGTTAAGTTTAGTTTGAAAATCCATAATCAAACAATCAATCCATAAAATTTCATTTTAAATTTAATAGAAAATATGATAGTAAAAGGTACCTTTTAGAAAATAAATTAAATAGTGAAAAAACTTACCTTGCATTAAATGTAATTTGGTCCTTGATATTTTCTGATTCACTAAATGTCGCACAGATACATAATTCGGTAAAATATTATGCAATATTACTAATAAAAATATTGTAGTTATGCACCAAATATAAAAGATTTCACTATGCACCGAAACAAATTTTATTTATATTTTAATTTATTATTTCACTATTAATTCTAATAGAATATTAATTTAATAAATTATAATAATTTGTCCACTCGCCAGTAAGTACTTTTCGGTGCACGTTTTCGAATAATACTAATCTCAAAATGGGAGATGGGAAGTGCTCCCTTTTTTAAAAGAGGCGTGGTTTGAGAAGGGGACGATTCCTGTTGAATCTGAAAAATAGACTTATCTCTGTCTAATACATGAAAAACTTTAACGTTGACTGTTTCTTGTACATTGAGGATGACTAATTTGGGAAAGAATGGGAACCAATGAGAGCTCATTTCATTCCGCCTCCTGAAATTTATGTATAGGAGAAGAAGTTAGGAAAAAGCAAATTATATTTTTTGTATAAATTAGACGTGGGTTGATTCTTCATGGCACAATCTTTGGCATATGGTTGTGATTTGCCTGCGTATAAAGTACCTACTTACATAATTATGTTTAAGTATAAGATTCTTAAATTAAATGACTTATCAGAAAATATACTTAAATTAAAACTATCAAAATTTCAGACTAATTTAATTTTTTCTTTAGTAAGTGACATTTAGAATTGAGTCCACTCCGAAAATTAAAATCTTACCCAGGTTTCAGAAAAAATATTTTATTAGGTAATAGTCACATTTCATATAGGTAGGTAGGATAGATAGTTTTTTGCTGTGGTGACGAGTTGTCAGTCCCACGCAATTTTTTTCAGTCCAGCATCGAAATATTTAGATTTCACAAATTTTGATATCTTTAAATGCTTCGATGCCGGACTAGGAGCGATAGATAAACATAGAATGTGCCATCTGATTCTCCCTCCGGTCAGCAAAGGAATTTGAGGGTTACATAATTATGTTATTAATATAATTCAGGTGAAGGGCTGTCACAGTAGCGGACTTGGCGAAGTAGGGATGCTGTGTCTACCCCGTAAGGGACAAAGGCGTGATTTTATATATTACGTATGTATGAAACGCCCAGCGATAAGTACATGAAAGAAGCCTCCCCGCGGCGCACCCTGGAAGCAGCTAGACACCCACAACGGAGTATCTAGACTGGCTGACTAATTCTCTCACTACGATAATGGTAACAAACAAAGAAAACAAGTGCTTTAAATAAAATTTCAGGCGTTAGTACAACAAGCACCTTTGCTATTCTTAAATTGTCAGGCGCTTGAACGTTTATGATGAGGTAGATTAAACAATCATTATGATGGATGTTATCATGTAAGTAAATAAGTTTACATAGAAAACAAGTATGTCTTT
This sequence comes from Scrobipalpa atriplicella, assembly GCA_029255725.1. Classification (NCBI taxonomy): domain Eukaryota; kingdom Metazoa; phylum Arthropoda; class Insecta; order Lepidoptera; family Gelechiidae; genus Scrobipalpa; species Scrobipalpa atriplicella. Next base: position 11,006 of record JARACY010004042.1, on the reverse strand, counting down.
CTTAGAATTTTGTGATGAATTATGACTAAAATGGCCATAAAATTGTTATCTAGGTTAGGTAGGTTGTAAAGACTAATCATGATAGGCAATTTGTTATTTCTCATTAATTTATGAAATGAAATGAAAATATTTATTATTTGTTTTACAAACAAAACAAAACATTACATTAAGTGTGTCCAAAAAAAAGGTTTATAAATTAAGTTTTATTTGTGAGAGTCTGGTGTCCATGCTAGGATAAACCTGTGTTACAGAGCACCAGGCTCTCACCCCTCCATCGCTGTGCGGACAACAAAGTACATTTTGTTTTTACTATTAACGTAAAGAGTAAGAACTAAAATTAAAATTAACAAAAGTAGATGTTGTTAAGTTATGATGATTTGCTTTAAGCTTTTAGGGACAATGTTTAATATTTATGAATGCTGTAAAAACCAGCCAAGGGAATCGATATTTATACATACAGGGTATTATAATTTCGGCGATTCGATAACAAACACACAAACCGTAACCGCAGAAAGAGACGGCAGTAAAGACAGACATACTACGAGAAAATAATGGGTAAAATTTGTTCAGTTTTATGGGTAGATTCACATACCCTTTCTGTTACACCCTGTATCTGTATATTCCTGGTGTCCAGTGTCCATGTCCAGCAGCCAGGAATGACGCACTTCAATTAAACTTGGGAATACCAGTTCTTATCAGAATGCATCTCTTTACATAATATGTGTGTTTATTATTATGTAGTCATATCGAATCGACGCCATCAATAAAATGCAATGGTATCGATTCGTGGAGAGCATGACTTAACTAAATCTTTACTAAAATTGTAACAGTCTCTTTCTGTTCTCAGGATAGTAATTATGACTGGTGACAATTTTCCTTCTCTATGGTATCTACCTCTATGAAAGTCACCGGTCAGGCTATACCGAATTGGCCTCACGGCAGAAAAAGACAGTGTGCTATATATTCGTGGAGGGCATGACTTAACTAAATCTTAACCAAAATTGTTGCCGTCCCTTTCCGTTCTCTCAGGATAGACGATGACAGGTGACCATTTTAGTCAAGATACAGTGATTTTGTGCGCTTACCAATGATATGGTTTCACTCTGTCGGCCGCTATCTAGAATTTTTCTAAATCATTAAGAAATTCCAGGATTTATTGGAATGCATCATCCCGGTCGGAATATTAACTGCCTCCGTGGTCTAGTGTTCTGAGCCATGGGCTCTCAATCGGGAGGTCGTCAGTTTGATGCCTTTGTTGTTTTATCACATTGTAAGATTTTCCTCATTTTGGCTACGACAATGCAGACTGAATCTTCTGGTTGTAGGTAGAAAAATGATTCTGTGCTTTTGGTCCCGGTCGCTGTTTCTGGTATTGGTTGTTACACAAACCATGTCAGAGGCCTATTCGCTGAAACTATAAGGCGATTTTAAAAACTCTGACACCAGGGTTTATCGGGTCGTAAACCTACTCGATAAAAAGAAGAAGGTTGGAATATTTTTACCCGACGACGCCGTGAAACCGAAAGGGTGATGTTTTCTTCAAGACGCACTTGTTGTCTTGTGTATTGTATGTAATGTAGGCTGTGGTGACGTGCTCTGCTCACCGCAAACTTATTAAGTGGCTTGGCTACTTAGGGCTGGCAGCACAAATCAAATTATAAGTACATAGTTAACATAATTTAATTATACCGGGTGTAAAGGGAATGTAACCTTTTTGGCATAGTGTGAATGGCGACACTTGTTTATATTTTACAAAAATCTTTCGACGCACGATTAGATTTAAATACTGAGTATTAAATCAACAAACACAAATTTTGAGGTTATAAAAACCACAAAAAAACACAGAAATTAATTCATTACCATTATCATGTTTCTTTTTTGACGCCTTATTCCATGCGACACAAACAATACTGGCCAGTTCGAATTTTTTTTTTTTTTTTTAATTCCAATACAATTTCGTTTGAAAAATCGATTTCGATTCGAGTAAATACGCGATTTCGAGAATGGAAAAAAATAGAATAGGACTTTTGACTTTTTTTAAATTTAGTTTTTTGACAGTTCTTTTTTTAAATTTCATAATTTCCCTTGGGAGTTTTTGGCAATGACCACTTTATAGTACTTACATGAGATAATATGTAAAAAGTTTTTATAGCGCCTAATTTTAATTTTTCAATTTGGAATTGTGACAGCCCTAGTTGTATGGTCTGGGGGACGCCCGCTTGTAAGAACGTATCATTTAGTATCAAGACTACCTTCCGGTTGTATGGTTGTATAGCCGTACCGTACCGTACCATACAAAAACATTATTTTTATTATGACGTGAACCGAAACTCGAAAGACGTGTTTACGATAAATTATTACGGTTCGGACATCAAGATCGTCGATTCGTTTAAGAAAAATAAGAAATAACGAACTTTTGAGCAAATAATTTACAGAAACTAAAATAAAGTGACGTGTTTTTGAAAAAGGAATATTTTAACAATTTTTTAAAGTGTTTTGAGTGAGTGAATCTATTAAGTGAAACAATGTAAAAAAAACTTTTATTAGTGGAAATCTTTGTTACATTCTTGGTATCTTTAATTTCAATCATTAAAGACAATGGGTTTTAAGTTAATTACAGTTTAATTACGCCTCGTTTGCTTGTGGTCGAGGTAAGTTTAAATTGGTGCCGATTCTGTGGCAGACACAACTTAAATTATTTTAGTTTGATCCTGTCACTTTCTAAAATTTTAATAAAATAGAAATACAACAGCTAATTATTATAATTCTGACGTATAACGGTCAAAATAAGACGACGACACCATCTAACATGCCATCTTAGTCACTTTGATAAACCAGCTAGTGTTGGATTTCTGTCTCTTTTGAATTCAAATTTCAGAAAGTGACAGGTCCAAACTATAATAAGTTAAGTTTGTGTCTACAACAGAATCGCCGCAAATGTTAAGTTAGATTTTTTGTGGCAATTAAGGTGATAAAATGGGTGTTTATATGGTGTTTTATATTGATGTTATTTTAGGAATAAAGACGGAAATGAATTTTTATGGTTATGTTTTGAACTTATGTATGATTATTTTCGAATTATGGTTGAAGTGTATTTTCTTCGTTAAACTTGGCGTAAATAAGGCAGTCTAAAATTCTACGCTACTGTTGGTTGTTGGTTCAAAAACAGAGAACGTTACTAAAATGCAACCTGTATTGTATAAGCAAGATCGTAGACGAAATCGCCCGTTTATTAGACAACACAAAAAGGTTGTTGCGCTGCCTACCTAGTAGGTAAGGTAGATAATATTTTAAAGGTATAAAGTATCTTTTCTGACGTTAATGTTCACACAGACAATAGACAATCTAATGAAAACAAAAAAAAAACAGCTGTCATTTTGTGTCTAGGGATGGTCTAGAGTCAGTTCCTGCAGAGGGCGCTGAAACTGGCTAAAAAAACGTTTCTTCGCACGGAAAAGTCTATTGACTATTTTATATCGTTTCTAATTTAGTCAAATCAATCTTTTTACATATCCGAAAGCTGTATTTACTTATCTGTAGTAAATTTTTCAATAAAGCAGCACTAATAAATAGCCTTCTAAACTATAAATTTTACACTAAAACTTATTTGTCACATTGCGTGAAACGAAAACGTCAAAACAATGTTATACGACCTGTTAAAATGTTAGCCGCGTACAGCGCCATCTATTGCGGAACTTATTTTTTTTTCCGAAACGAGCAAATTAAAAACTTCCATTTGCATGAAAATGCATCTCATTGTACCACGAAGTGACAGGCTGCAGGCTGCACCGCGCGACGCGACGCGACGCACGTCAAGCCCTCCCGTCCCGGTTGCTGTATCCTAATTCTATGGTATTTATTTCGTTATTGATGCTACGAGTATTGGGTGATTTAAAAACCCAATAAATTAAGAGTTGACTTTCTAGTGTACAGGGTGTTAATTTAATTGCGTGCCATAGCTTAGGAGGTGTTTCGGTAACGTCAAAGGAGCCTATAAAAATATAAAACAAAAGAAAAAAAAACCAAAAAAACGGTATTTATTTAATTTTATTTTTATTTTATTCGGCAAATCATCAGCCATGATTCCAAGAGCTGCGTCTGGCTCTCACGCTATACGCATCGACCAGTGATAGCGGCTCGCGCGGGCTCGGTTATAGCGTGAGAGCCAGACGCAGCTCTTGGAATCATGGCTGATGATTTGCCGAATAAAATAAAAATAAAATTAAATAAATACCGTTTTTTTGGTTTTTTGATTTTTTGAGTTGCATTTTTTTTTTATGGGCTCCTTTAACGTTACTGAAACGCCCCCTAAGCTATCGCACGCAATTAAATTAACACCCTGTATACCTATGGAAAAAACCCAATTAGATTGAGAGCAAACATCATAGGCTTACTTTCCAATCATGTCAATATCCTCTCAAAGCAGGTTTTCCTTTATAAGTAATCAAGTAGTGAAATGACGTTTAGGCTCGTATTTATAAAGCGATCTCAAGATTGAGAGCAATATTGAGTGCGGATTTGACAGGTAATTTTGTACTGGAATGACATTTCTGATACGAACTCAAACTCGCTGTCACTCTTGAGAGCTGTTTATAAATACCGGCCTTAATGTTTATATGATTCAAGATCATCATCATCAGCCAATGTGTGGCCAAGGCTAGGTTGTTTTAACACGATTGTTATAATAAAAAAGCTAAGCATGTACTTTAAATACTATATCGATACTAAAGTATCCATCCAGTAGTATCCAGTATGCTGGGGAGTGATTAAAACATAGAATTTTCCAGCTGCTTTTCTTTCTAGTTCCCTAATGATGATGATCTATGTTCCCCCTTATACATTGCGTATTGCTTCATCATCACATCACAGAATATTACCTTCCATCCCCACTACCTAAGCGGTACGAGCCTAGTCGTACTTGAGTGCAAGGAATATGTAAATACTTATTAAACAAAACCGGAGAATGAGGAAAATTTTTCGATCCTTTTAATTCTTAAAATATCTTTTGAAATTGGTGCCGATTCGGTTTAAATAGAACTTATTTTCTTATTTTAGTTTAGTCCTGACTTCTACCTAGTGTTAAAAGCACTTTGACCTTTGTGAATGTAAGAGAAAACTCGAAACGCATCGGTTTGTCGTTTGTTCTTTTTCGTCTTCATTTCGACTCATCATCATCAGATACGGAAGCGTCCGCATGACAGTTGGTTTGCAAGTGCTTCGCTCTTGGGAGCTTAGCTTGTTTGGATCGGAACGGAATCCAACTCTTTAGGAGCAGCCGTTAAGCAGTGCATAATAAAAGTGACAGAAATAAAACGGCAAATTCTAATCCTGTCAAACTTACGTATTCTCTACAATAACACGGCACCATTTACCATGCCGTCTTTCTTTTGGCGTGTAACGCTATTTTGACAGTTTTATAATCAGCAGTTATATCCCTGTCTCATTTGTATTCAAATTTTAAGAACTGAAAGCATGAAAATAAACAAGCTAAAAGTTACACACACATTAACACTTTAGGTGTCTTCTTTTTTTCTCCAAAATATTGAAACTGAAAGCATTGAACTAGAAAAAGTTAAGTTGTGTCTACAACCGAATCGGCCATTGTTTTCGGAATCCGCCTTTTTCGAAAATACCGTGAGTAAATTAACCTTTTGCCGTGAATCTGACCGTGTAAGTTCTTCCTATGTAGATTGACGTGATTGTCTGACTGGCGATGATTCCGTGCTTAGGAAGCTGCTGGGTTGGCCACTAATCTGGCAGAAGCTTAATCTAGTATTAGGTCTGGTTTCCCTGCTGGGTTGCGGAGGTCAGATGGTAGTCTTGTGCTTAGGAAGGCACGCGTAATTAAGTAGTTTTACCCTGGGAAAAAGTTGCTTGTTATCCACAATTATCACCACACCAGTTCGAGAAGATATTGTTGACTAAAAGTCACCCTATTTAGCAGAATATCAAAAGAAACCACAAATCATGTTGTTCAATGAAATATAGAGTATAATAATGCTGCATCATCATTAGTTGATTACATTAACCTTAACCAGTTAACCACCTTAACCCTGTGGTTAGTCATTGGTTTGACCACAGGTTAACTTTACTAATGTGCCACTGTTATGGCGCCAGAAAGCACAAATTAATACAACTTTTTTAAGTTTAGTCCTGTCACAAATGTCACAAAATTTAAATAAAAAGTGTGAAAAATAACAGCTGATTATAATCCTGTCAAAGTGACGTAACACGCCTTAAATAAGACGGCATTCTAGACGGTGTCACAGATAATAAGCTCGATTCTAGATGCCATCTAAATTTAAGTTGTCTGTCTCTTTCAGATTAAAAAGTTTGAAAAAGGACATTATACTCTTTGGTTTTTAATTATACTCTATGAATTTCTTATGATTTACGCGTTATCTGTCAAATATAACCGCCATGTATTTAGATGGCAGATAAAATACCGTAAAATACAGAGGAAATGTGCAAAATAATTCAGACAAAGTTTAAAACCTGTCCTTAAGTATTATTTAAAAAGAGAGAGATAGATTTTAATTTTAGTTTTAGCGATGGCACCTAGAATTGACCCCAATATACCACGACTATACTACGGTGTCGTCATATTTTAAATACGTCACTTGACAGAATTTCGGTCACTTTTTTATTAACATTTTAAAAAGTGACAAAACGAAAATAAGTTTAGTTGTGTCTACAATCGAGTCATCACCATTATCTTAGTATTGTGTTAGTTCGACTCTTCTTGACTCTCACTGGATCACCATCAGCTTAGTTCTTTCTTTCTTTATAAAATCTAAAGGAAATACTAATAAATCAAATTAAAAGAAAATACTGTGTAAACAAGTGCTACTTATTTGATGATTATCATTTATTCAATTTAAAATACAAATAAAAAAATACAGATAAGTAATCCGCAACATGCTTCGTCGAACACTTACCAAAAACAAGAAATAATCAGCAACATAATATGCTTCTTAAAACAGAAAAAGTGGATACTTACTTTCAGCAACATGCGTCGTCAAGCTTAAAACTATAATCAAATAATCCCCCCAGAACATACCCTGCCCAAAGGTGCCCAAAATGCTAGCAGCATTTCCCCTCTGAATAGAAATTTACATCCTTTGGACAAGGTATGTACCAGATCGAAGGTCCAAGCCCTGGTTCGCCCGCAGACGAGACGGTGACCAAAGTCACAAAGTTAGTGATCATTATTGGCAACAAGCCAAGTTTTATGCAAGAATCTTGGCAGCTGCCAGCTTCATTGGTTTATGGCCCTACTTAGAACTACTGCCTCCATAGTCTAGTAGTATGAGCCCCGGGTTGACGGACTTTTGTTCGATTCCCACGAGAAGAACACAGAGCTGATAATTTCTATTTATGACTGTGTGAGATTATTATGGTTGTGCCGTCGCCAAATACTGGCAAGGGGTAATTTAAGTTATTTACAATATATTAGAAATTTGGATCATTGACACGAAGAAGAAGAAGTTAAGTTGCAGTTGTAATGCAGGCTTTATCACCTGATTGTCTGTCTGTCAAGAAAAATGATTCTGTGTTTCGGAGGGTTCGACTTGAAAACCCACTTGAAAGAAGAAGAAGTGAATAGTAACAGTGACCGTTTACTATCACACATACACACACAGGTGCTATCATGCCTTTATCTCTAATGAAAAGAGGTAGGCAGAGCGTCAATAATCTAAACAAAGAATGGGCGCTTTTCCACTAGACGTCACGTCAACGGCAACGGCGACGGCACGGCGACGATCACGTGACAATAAACTATGGAAATCGATGACATGCCGTGACGGTGCCGTGCCGGCAAGTGGAAAAGCGTGTCATATAATTTCATTGATTTTCATACATTATCTCACCTACGATATCGTCAACGGTACCGTGCCGTCGCCGTTGCCGTTGACGTGCCGTCTAGTGGAAAAGCGCCCAATCGTCCCGCCATGTCTCATCACGTCTGACAAGTTTTGCTGTACTGACAATGGGTTGTCAACTCATCGCCTAAATTACATTACATCCTCGAGTCCCTTTGCTGGTTCTTACAGCGTGTCCGGGAGAATCTGAGTATTTTTTTATCACAGAATTATTGCAATACGACCGACGGATGCGTTAAGCCCACGCTAGTCGTGTATAAAAATACAATAATGATAATGATTGTTTGTTTGTGTTTTTGCTGCAATCATTCTATAATCGATGCACAACAATGCATGGAAAGAAACATAGCTACCACAGTTATGTAGGGGATTACGGGAGCTCGTTGGTAGAGCCATGTAAGGACGCAGGTTGCATATTGCAGCGTGGGATGTCAAAATAGTCTTTTTGGAAAAACAGTAAAGGAAAAGATGTTTAATTTTTACATTCGATGGGCTGACTGACAACCTGTCACTACCCCAAAATACATTTTCGGTTGTCGAGACAACTTAACTTATTTAGGTTTAATCCTGTCACTTTCTAAAATGTAAATAAGAAAGAGATTGAAACCTATCCAAATACAAAATGGACAGGATTATAATCAGCTTTTGTATTTCTGTGTATTTTTTTACTCTAGAAAGTGACAGGACCAAACTAAAATAAGTTGAATTGTGTCTTCAACCGAATCGGCACCGTTATATTATATAACCCGGTGACCTCTTAGAAGAACGAAACAATACAGATAGCGGATCTCCTAAATTACTCCAATCTCTATACAAATCAATATAACTGTTGCATTCCACCAATATTTGGGACAAACCACAAATTGATACATATAGAAATGATGTGTCAATTATTTTGTAAATTACTTTTCAAGATATTTCCAACTCAATATGTTCACAAACCGGTGTTTACAACAGTTGCAAACCGTTTCAAACAGTGTACTACTTTCTTGCAAATTCAACTTTTTTAATAAGGGCAATTTCTTTTTGCATATAATCTACTCAGAAATGTATTTTCTACTTCATGCAGCATCACGTTTAATTAATACCATGGAAAATTTTAATCAATTAATCAATTTAATGCTAAGGCAAAAGTGGTAGTATTAAATAATTTTGATTGCAAATTATCTTTAACATTTAGAGATTTTTTATCAAGACGTTCAACTTGAGTTCTTCAAAGCTTTTTCATCACACTTGCTCGCAATGAGTCGAAAACTATGCACACATAGCGAACAGAAAATCTTATGGCGGCACCACACATGGCTATTTGTATTTGCGTATTTGACAAATAACCCATGTGTGGAGGGTATATTTGCCAAATTTATTGCCGTATTTGCCTATTTGGCAAATATAGCAAATAACAAACATGGCTTACCGAACATCTGTCGGTTTTTCAAGGCACATCAAAGGAGACAAATAAACAAACACGCAAATATGCTGGCCACACATGGTCGGCCGGCTCCTGCCATACCTATATACTCTGTGCTTCTGTCAGCTATTGTCATCAGCGCGGACATAACCTCTTATCTCTACTTCTCTATTCAAGTGTTTATTTTGGTTTGGTAAATAGGAGTAATAGTCCGAATGTAGAAAAGAAAGCCCGGATGGTGTAGTGGATAGGGCCGCGGCCTTCTGTGCAGGAGGTCGTGGTTCGAATCCCACCACGTACCAATGTGTTTTTCGGTTTTCGAATTTCACATGTACGTTTACCTACTTAGCAAATATGTTTGATTATTTGGTATTTGACGCCATGTGTGGTTGGTCGTATTGCCTATTTGCCTATTTGTCAAATATTTTGGCAAACATGGCAAACACAAATAAGCAAATACAAATAGCCATGTGTGGTACCGCCATTTAATTGCGCCCTAGGGCTTTTCTTTATCTGTCATCTTGACATTTCGTTGACATTCTAAGGCTGCTGGCTGTCAGACTTTTCGTTCTCAAATGAGACTTTGATGCACAGAGGTTCTAAGCAAAACTTAAATTATTTTAATAATCTTTTGCCTTTAATTTCTCTTGTTTTAAAACTGTTCCTTAAACAAAAAAATAATATGGGGAAACTACAATTAGTTTTCACATTTTACAATACTTTTTATGAAAGTTAAATATTCTAGTAATATTGCTCAGGCTGTATGCGTTTATTTACCTTCGACAAAGTATAAGTTATGAAAAAAAAACATGCGTGAGACGGAAGAAAAACTAAAATTTAATGGGTCACAAGTTGCAAAGAAAAAGAGAGCTTGGCCGCAAAACATGTTGGTATCGCTAAGTTATATAAATGAACTAACAAGTAATTTAAATTTTAATTTAAAGTAATTCAAATTTTATATCGTTATAGATCTTAAACGATTGTTCAAAACGAAAAATGTTATGAACAAACTCGAGTTGAGTTTCAAATACCTATTCATTGATATTTGATACCTTGTTTTTAAATTTTGACATATTTAATTTTGGTCAAATCATATCATATCTTCAGTGACACTCGCACGCACCACAGTGTAATATATGAGTCTGACGGTACGTCAGAACGTCAGACTATTGAATTATACTGTGCTCGCACGGTTAAGACGAATCGATTGACGTATGAATTATCAAAATAAGCCCACGCGTTTAGCCTCTAGATTGCCACAAAGGTTCAAACATACATACATAAACCTCCTTTGCGTTGCGCAGTCGGGTAAAAAGTGAACATGTTTTGTTGCAGGTTCCTATAATGTCAGCATGGCGCGGGGCTCCATATCTGCCGCGTTGATGTTACTGCTCATAACTCAAGGATATTCACAATTTTTTGGTAAGTATCTTCAAATAAAAAAAATCATCACCCATGGTAGGGGGTAGGTAACTAACAACGTCTGACAACGGTCGAGCTTAATTTCAGATAGAACTGTAGATCTACGCATGTTCCTACTTTGCCAGTTATGCATTGCTGTGGTACTATACATACAGGTTATCAGCCCAACAGCCCATCGCCTAAGTTATAATGCACATAAACCTTCGAGTCCCTCTACAAAAATATTTAATTTCTTAAATGATATACGTTTAAACATTAGTGAAAGTGAGTCATTAAATAAACCAGTATTACAG
>JARACY010004041.1:0-29130 GCA_029255725.1 Scrobipalpa atriplicella | reverse complement strand
ATTAAAAAAGAGTGATGTACGTTGACGACGTTTCGGTATTCGAAATAAATTGTGATTGTTTTTGTCGCAGAACTAGATCGAGCTCGTCAGTTTAACGGCGTCGACCTTCTATTATTAGAAGTAGGTTAAGTCAAGAAAAATTGTTTACTTCCTTCAGCATTATAAAATTTACGCGTAACGATTACGTGAGTTATAGGACATGACACATAACTAAACAACAAATGTTTAAAAAATAAAGATTTTGTATCAATTCTGCAATTCCGTTCTTTTTGAGGAGCAAACATTGGTGTAAATATCAACAACAACAAGTTTGGGTTTAAATCGGGCGGAAGCTGTGTCGAACAATGTATGCATGTTCACGCGTCCTGCCCGCGCCGGAGTCTACAAAACAACAAAATGTGTATGTTTGTTTGTTTGACGCATAGCGCACGCGCCGGCCGCGGCACGCCGCCGCTTCCGCCAGCGAACTTTACAGAACGACAAGGCTCTTAATAAATGTGGCGAAAAAAGGTACTAACTCCGCCGCCATACTGCCAAACGTCATTTTTGACAGTTCCTTTAAAAACTTGTCGCACTACCAATTTTTTGCTCACTGCTTTTTCGTCACTGAAAGTTTATCAAATGATTAGGTTACGTTTACCTATTTTTTTACCAAATATAATGAGAGGGTTTATCCGACATTGACACAGATACGTGTCGATGTCGTAAGAGTTGTCTGTTCTATTTTCAAATTGTTTTCTAGAACGTACGTTTTGTTGTTTTATTTGATTTTGACTGTTCTGATTTTAGCGGAATTCACAATTTTGAACTGATGGATGTCTTGCAAGATAAAGTAGCTTTTACATAATACTAGATCTGTAGTATGTGGTGCATTGACCGGATTTCCTGATACCGATCACCTGTGATTAGGAGCAGTTATTTCGTGGATCATTAATCTCGGCTCTACACTAGAGCTGCGTTTGCGCAACGCGTCCTTGTCACATCCGCATCGTGAAGAAATCGGAAACTAATTTAATGAAACTCTTTTATTTTAAGAGTAATTACCTGTTCCTATAAATTTATAGCTTCTCGTACGTTGTAAACTTCAACAAGTGGATAAGAATCAAAGTTACATCTAAGTTATATCTACTGATTTTCCTTTTTATACGAAACAAAATGTTGTCTTTTGTTTTTATATGTGTACCTACTTGTATGTAATAATAATAAAATAAGATATTCTGGGTGTAAGTAAAAGATGATTTTTTATTGGGGGGCTTCAAGTACTAGTACATATAGGTTATGTAAATATTATTTGCGAGATATTTTAATATTGTAAGCAAATTTTCAATAATCTCTGAACCGTAACAATATTTACACTAATTTCGCCCAACAATTTTTCTAACAAACTTCCGCTATCAATATCGTACTCGTACAATTCGGTGTAACCTTTGGCCAGTCTACCGTCGGGTTTTTACAACACAGATTGCCCAACATCCTCGTGACGAAATCGCGCGACGAATGGACCTGCGCGCGCGCCTTGAGAACGCGAGCCGAAAGTTGGGTGAGCTCGTGAGAATTTCTGAAATTTGTTGGACTGAGAGCGATCGAAAAACATGTTCCAGCTGCTTCTATTCCCGGGTATACTGTAGAAATCGATAGAGGGCGACGAAGGTTTCAGTGTATTGTAATTTATGAGGTCGTTGACGCTCTGCCTACCCCGGCCCGTGAGAACTTGTTTCTGAAATTTTGCAAGTTCGGTGTGCTTGTGAGATTATGTTTCTTAAATATAACTTTACTCGCGATTATTTTCACAAATTTTATAATATTCGGAACGTTAATTAAAAAAAAAACTGAAATTTTGCGGTACCTATTAATATTTTTGTATTGGTAAAATTTCTTACAAGGATGTCTGAACTTAACTATACGTACCTAATAGGTACTACCTATATAACTTTTACTGTACCTCTACTATATTTTTGGGAACTGATTCTGTAGGTCTAGGTGTTTTTGTTAGGTCTAGACTTTAGGCTAATAAAAAAGGTTCGGGTGTTATTCTAGGACTTTTTGCTCTGGATTTTATAAAACTAAAATTTTTTGGTAATATTTTAACCACCTACTTACTTTATTGGTAATATATATTTACAAAAAGTATCTCCTTAAATAATAATAATTAAGCGCTCTGTGTTTTTTAACATAGCTAAACTCTTAGGTATAAGCTAAGCAATCTAAATCTTGCATTTACAATTTGATAATATACCTCTAATATTATTGACAAAGTAGAATCTTTAAAATATATTAACTCTTATTAATATAAAATCATTTAACCACAAAAAGACACATAGGATGTGGTCTATGAATGGTCTGCTTTATTTACGTACAGTAGGCTGCAGAAGTGTATACCTAGTACCGCCTCAAACGATTGGAGTTTTCTTGGAAATCCATGTAGCTATTAAAATATTTATTAAAGATTCGGATATGTCTTAATTAGTACTACAATTTTTTGAGACAATTTTATTAAAATCATTACACACTTTTGTAAAAACTTCAATCGTTTGCGGTAGCACTAGGTATGCTATTTTGCAGCCTACTGTACATACAATACTAATTGTTTACTACCACATGCAAATGTTGTGTTGATATAATACTTATTGGATTTGTTGATGTGTGGGTATTCGTCTGACCGGAAGGCGGGTGACGTCACTATCAGCTATAGAGCTATTACCTCCCGGTTGACGCATGCTTGGTAGTGTCAAAACTTAAACTCTAGTTTTTTATCTGTAGTCATCGGTGATTGGTCGAAGAAAGGTCTTTTTCGAGGCAAATTAGCAACATGGTTTAACACAGAAAAAAGTAGATTTAACGATGTGTTGGCAATTTGGGTATTGTTTTTTAAAATGCAGGGTTGAACTGTCACAAAAGATGTAGAGAAAGGCGCCATAAAATCAAAAAGCTCTCAAATAAAGCATTTCTCGAAAATTGCAATGTTTTTTTAGAAATTGCAAGGAAAAAACATCTGCAGAAATATTAGACAAAGCTGTCGAGGTACCGTTGCGAAATGAGGAACACAACCATAAATTTGCTAATAAAAAGTTTAGTGTTACGCAAAAAAGCCGCGAAAATATGCCGCTGTCCTATTCAAAACTACACCGTATTTGAAAAAGGAACGGTACAGTTAAGTTCTTTTTTATAGCCGGGGGTGTACAGCTACCGGAGGCAGGTACCTTTTTTTAAATGCCATTTTATAAAAATTGGGTTAAACATTTTTTGTCCGACAGATGAACCAGGCAAGGTGAGCGGTGTATGGTTACGGAAACCACCGTTTTTTTATTTTTTATTTTTTACTACATGACCCTATTAACGTATTTTTTTTGGCACCCGTAATCAGTTCACATGTTTTGGTATAGCAGAGTTGTGATGTATGAATTTGAATGTGAATGTGGGGGCCCCGGCAGTGGCGAGCGGTCGTGTCTGTTTGTCTGTATGTGTTGTGAAATCTAATAGCCTTGCTTCGCGGTTGAAGGCCGGCCAAAAGTGCCCTCCCCCCCCCTCCCATACCCCGCCCATTTGTGCCCAATTCAGAGAGCATTGCACGCATTAATACGTAACCGATAAGATATAAAAACTGATACGATTATCTTGTATCAAAAAACACCTAGTTTTTTTCTTCTAAATAGCCCGATTCACGCCTATTCTATTTCTACACAAAAGAAGAATGAATCGATTGATAGATGTGATAATTTGTTAGTGTAAAATCCATCGTAAACATCTTTGTTTTGTGAGGAAGTCATAAAGCAGTTTATATTGCCGATGGACGGTCGACTTTTCAACCCGTTTATTTATTTTTGAAATTCTAAAAACGGATGCGTTCTCGTCATTTGAATACTAAAAGTGCAATAGAAAAAAACTGAATCTGTTTTGGTGTTTATCCTCCTCTAATGCGAGTCAAACACCAATGAATGACAGAGATAGGTAGAGCAGGAAGCTATTCAAAAAAAGAACAACCCTTCCTCACCCTTTCGGGACATTCTATTGTTTACGTTACTACCAAACGTCATAAATGTGTTATTAGGATCATCAATTCTGATTCTAATCTCTATCATTATAAAGTTTATATTCATTTGACGTGTCACATCGTTATAAGAAATACTGTTGAAGACGGAATTTAATAAATTCAAAATTGTTCTTTTTTTGTTTATCATTCGAATTTCTTCGAACAGGTAGCGGCCAGCATCATGATTGAAGCTATTAACGTGATAGGTGTTTTATAGGTAACATTAATAATATCTCCGGGTATTTCAGAGTCATAGCTGTTTGTTATGTCTACATAACTAATTTAGCTGCCGTAATAATAAATTATGCAAATTTTTGTTGGAACAACGACCTGCTGTTACGTCCGGGTCTTGTTGCTATTTGAATTATTATTGTATTTTTTTTGCCTTTGATGATCCATGCTCAATGTGGTTTTTTCTTATCAAAACCGAAATATTTGGTATCAAATCTTGGGTTACCTTCGGGGTTGACGTATCCGGAGTCGATCACGTATAAAAATCTTTTTTTCTACGCCTTTCACTTCCGACCTGCGCATACGCAGGTATCACGCATTTCTCCGGGAAGAGGTTTGATAACCCAATCATATAGTAAAAAAAAATGTTTAGCAGCTGCATTCAGATATTGTTTCCTGGATATCCTTTAAATATGCATGGGAATATCAGAAAGATGGTTTTTGCCGTCGCATATAGATATTTTATTAAGAGGTTATGACATCTCCACCTGCGTGAATCGGGAATACCTTTTCCATTCCATTTGATTGCTAATTTAATTATTGCATTGTTATGTTATGACCACCTTTATATTTTTTACAATAAATATTCTTTTCTGTTGACTATAAATACATCAAATAGTTTTATTTTTACGCGTGCGAGACTTTAGGTAACTGACTGGCTGACTGCTTTACCCAAATAAGGTAAGTATCGCGTGTTCAAGCTAACCTCGCGAAATTTATTGGTTTCTACATTTTAAAATTAATACTTAGAAATTGGAATGCAAAATATCAAAAATATATTGATAGTACCTACTTGTACTAATCATCAAATATATTTTATTCTAAAAATCTAGCCAGTCATGTCTAGCCATGTGTTTATGTTAAATAAAATATTTATTAGGTCGATCAAATCTGAGTTCGTTCTCAATACTTCATTTCTTGAATCCATAAGAAATGGGGTCAGATATTACATGAATATCGAACTATTTCCCGAAGCCGACATAGAAACGTCTTGTTTTAAGACAAACAGACATACTAACATGTTAGAGAACATTAGTATACGTCTGTTGAGATGTTAAATAATTATAATGTTTGGAAACATGTCTCTAAAGACTTTTTACAGACTAACAGATTAACTGTATTAATAAAAGGAGATTTTGTTTTTAATCTATAATCTTCCATGCTGGACTGCGAGTGATAGAAAAACTTAGAATGTGCCAGCTGCATCTCCTCCCGGGCATGCTGTAAAAACCAGCTAAGGGATTCGAGGGTTTTAATGTATTGCAAATTAGGCGATGGGCTGACAATCTGTCACTATAGCAGTACACATGACCATCTGAAATAACCCTCAAAACTTGTCAGACGTGGCGGAATGACCTTTCGGTCGTTTTCGCTCTGCCTACCCCAATAGGGATAAAGGCGTGATTTTATGTATGTATGTATGTTGTTTTTAAGTTGACATCACTACTTATTAGCAGCTTGTATCACAGTATTGCTATAAATCTAATTCTAAAACAGGTATGTGGCTAGATACTGCTTAATGTCATTTAAGCTTTTAGTAACTGTTTGGATGTATAGAGTAAAAAAGATTGAAGCTCCTCATACATATTTACTTTTTTAAAATATTGAAAACCGTGTGAAAGGTAGGTACATCATATTACTTATTTTCTGTTGTCATACTTCTATTATCATACAGTTTTGACGTATTGACAATCGTGGAAAGGAAATATGCTTCTAGTTTAATGCGATCAAAAATCTAAAAAGGTTACAACAGAAACATATGGACATGTGCCTTCCAATTCCACTAATCGTCTAGTATGGCGATGTTTTGATTATTAATTTATGAAATGGCAACCCGACGCCGCCGATCGTGTCTAATCTTTCCGCCAGCCTGCCCGGGCAACGAACCCGCAATACCAGGAATTGGTGTGATGACAACTGCTAATGTGAAACCTAATAGGTATTGGTTACTTGTTATGAGGATACTGAGCGAGCTTATGACGTTGAAAGTAAGAGAAATACACTAGAATCATGTTGTAAATTTTATGAAGTTGTTGAGACTCTGCCTACCCCTTTAGGGGTATATGAGTGATTGATATATCACTTAGTGAAAGCCTACATTCTAGGCATTTATAAAACCAAACTTTTATTATTTAATTTAATCTTATCCGTGCTATAAAAATGTTTCATTATCTTTGTTGTATGATTTTTTGATAGTAAAACAAAACATCGTGTGAAAGTAATACATAATGTTATGATAAGGATTATTTTATTTTATTTTTTATTTCAATAAATATTCAATAGTTCATTTACCAATAAGTATCTAATATAGATACTATCACTACTATCTCGCTTGTATCCCTAATGGGGTACGCAGAGCGTCAAAGACCCAAACAAAGATCGTTCCGCCACGTCTGACAGGTTTTGAGGGTTGTTTAAGATAGATTACTGTATTGAAAGGTTGTCAACCCATCACCTAAATTACAATATAGTGAAACCCCCGAATCCGTCAGCTGGTTTTTACAGCATGCCCGGGAGAAGATGCAGATGGCCCATTCTATGTTTTTCTATCACTCCCAGTCCACCATGGGAGCAATATTGTACCTGTCTGTATTGTTTTGATAAAGAATTAAAGAATCGCTGACGCTACGTCTACGGCCAACCTCGCATTAAGGCCCGTATTTATAATCGGCTCTCAAGAGTGACAGCGAATTTGAGTTCGTATCAGAAATGTCATTTCAGTACAAAATTACCTGTCAAATTCGCACTCAATATTGCTCTCAATCTTGAGATCGCTTTATAAATACGAGCCTAAGTAAGATACGGGTTTCTTATCTTCAATCCTCTTATACCTTCTTGAGACAGGTGAAGAGGTTCAGGAGGTATTGTCTCCGATATCTTTGTCTTATAGCTCATTAGCTCTTGATTATATGCCTTTGTTTATTTATCAGTCTTATAGTCTAGTTTTGCTACAAAAATTTAGAAACATCGTTTAGTGGCTCATGTTTACTACTCGAATCTGTAAGACGAAGAGTCTATTTTTTTATTATTTAGTTAATTGCATGGTTCTATTTATAATGGTCAGTATGGTGTTGCAGCTGAAAACTCATGGATTGGTTATGCCTTATGCAGTGGACTTCTGAAGCTATAGTAGATGTAGTACAAATGGTATTTAAAAATATGACATGAACTCCAAGATCTTGGATCATACTAAATGCTATCTAATATTTACATACATACATAAAATCACGCCTTTATCCCTAATGGGGTAGGCAGAGCAAAAACGACCTAAACAAAGGTCGGTCTGCCATATCTGACAAGTTATGAGGGTTATTACAGATGATTGTGTACATTGCTATAGTGACGGGTTGTCAGCCCATCGCCTAAATTACAATACAGAAACCCTCGAAGCCCTTAGCTGACTTTTACAGCATGCCCGGGAGGATATGCAGCTGGCACATTCTATGTTTTTCTCTCACTCTCAGTCCAGCATGGAAGCTAATATTTATTTATTATAATTATTATTTTCCCATGTTTTATTCTACAGTTTGTTTTCTAGCAACTACATTTTTTTTCTATCAACTGCAGTAAGTACGTATACAGGTACACATACATATTTGCACGCTCGGGTCAAATTGTTTTGTCAACGTTATACAATTTTATTCTTTGTATTATTTCCGTGTTGCGAACAATTTTTTTAATACGAGTGTCAATGACCATTATTTGTGTTGGTGCACTCTACAAGCGAATTGCACTTTTTGTGCAACTATGCACTTTTTCTGCATCTGTGTGTTCCATATTTGAATCGTGTTACAAGCGTGTTTAATTACTTCCTTGATTGGATTGTGTTTTAAGTTATGTGCTATTTTGAACTTTAAATAATAGCTGAAAACGTCAAATCTTATTCTGCCTAAAATAAGGAAACATACTCTACTCATGATTAGTTTGCCCTTTTTGAGGTAAAATAAGTTACGTTATCTAAAATGTCCCTCAAAATTTGTTGATAACGACTATAATTCATCCGTTGAAATTCTACTTACTCCGTAAATCTAATAGGCGTGATTTATATGTTTACTTTTTGTGCAATAATATTAATGTCCAATTTCTTACAGTCAATATATTATTTTAAATACTTAACATGCAAAACGATACCTATATCGTAGAACGGAATAAGTAACAATAACATATAAATGCTTACATTAAAACCCTCAAATCCCTTATTCCTCGAATTCTAACTGACCTACCTCAAGAAATCTACGATTTTTTTAAACTACAGCGATTCCCTCATCTACCTATACAGATTTTCTAAATCCGCCGCTTACTTTCAATACAACAATAGTGTATTGTACGTCGGCTTGTTTACTATAGTTCACCGGTTTACTATGAGCTTGTATCATGTGGATAATGAGAAAAGAACATACGAAAAGACATATTGTTTGTAAAACTATTCATTTAAGTTAGTTACTGTAGAATAATCGTACGAATATAAGTAGATGTAAGCATCTACTTTTAAAACAGCAGAGCGTCCACGTCTAAATAAAATAAATGCTGTATTACCACGTTGAAGCAGCTGGTACATTCTATGATTTTTATGACCAGCAAGAAATTATTTTACATAATAGATTGATCCTTTTATATCCCAATAGTTTGTAAAAACATGTACAGCATAATGTCTGAAAATATAACATATAAGAAAAATACCAAACTGAAATACAGAAATCACAAAGCAATAACGTCTAAAACAATATAAAACGCAAACCAATTTACATAACATAATTAAACACATAATAATATCAACATAAATATATAAAGAAAAATATTTCCGTTCATAAAATTAAATTTCGTAGAGTTCGTAGCTTTGCTACGGCGTAGACCTTGCTACGAGAGCTTGTAACCTGGCTACAAATAGTCCGAAGGTTAAAGTGCTTATTCTTTCAGGTAGAAAAAAATAATAAGCTACACCAGCTGTAGAAAGGGGTGTATGGGTAACCTTTTCCGTGCTTCGAAAGGCACGTTAATTCGTTGCTCCTAGTTACTTTGGAAACTTTTAGTTACGGACTTTATAAAATGTTAGATTTTAATAAAGTCAGTTTTCAAAATTATTTGGTTACTTCATAAAGTTTTAATAAATAAAATGTAGTTACTTGATGTTAAATGATTTTTAGCTTCTTCGTATAGTACTAAATTTAATAAAAGATATGCTAAAATAAGCAACAGATGACAAAACATAAAATAATATGCGGTGAAATAAGTTTAAAAATAAATTACATAATAAAAATAAAACAATATACAAAACAAGTCGACCCTTGACGGCTTTTACCAATACTTGAATCAAAAACATTGTACTTTCAGAGCTAACTCTTCAGCCGCCAAAAGCCGGTAAACGCAAACATTCAAAAGCCGGTATCTCGAAACTTACTGTATCTCTTGATAAGTGACTTCTTGTACGGCTTGTTGGCATCGTCGGTGGGGCTGAGCCTGCCAGCAGAGTCGTCGCTGTCGGTGCCGGAGTCCCGCGCCGCTGCCGCCAGGTACTCCCGCGACTGCCGCAGGATCACCTGCGCCCGCACATAGTCCGCCGGGTCCGCGAACACTGAATGCCTGGCGAAATCCCGCACAGTTATCTCCTTACGCGTATGCACTGTCAAGTCCAGAGGAGTCTCATCATCATTGTCCAAAATATCCTCGGTCTTCGGAGATAGAGGGTAAGCTTTCCTCGCAGCTAAGGTTCTGGGCTCGTCGGCGCTGTGGGGCCGCCGGTCAGGTATCGGAGACCGGCAGACTTCCATGCCGGCGCTGGCCGGGCGCGCTTCCACTGCCATCATTGTCAAGTTTTTACACTAACACCATAATCACTCCAGTTATGTCATATAGCGTAATGTTGGCGCCGCGTCCGCTGGCGTTCGCGTCGGATTGCGGACTGATGTCCCAGTTTCTCGCGATGAGTTCCACTGACTCGGTAAGCCCGCTCGGCTGCGCTCGGCGCGGCTCGGCCACTTTCGTTTTCATGACTTACGTCTGTGTGCGTCCGGCGTGCACACACGCACACCCGGTGTTTTGCAACAGTGTGCCTGTGGGGGTGTGTGAGAAGCTTTTTCCACTTTCGTCTGAGCTTTCCTTCATTTCCCGAGTTACCTAACAGGTTTTCGCTGTTAATTAAATGTGTTGCCGGTGTGTAACCTTTACTTGTAGAGTAAGTAATTGTTTTTTAATCGAACCTTCTGGGAAAATGCTGAAAATCATTATCAATGTAAATTAAATAGTAGAGTCGATTAAAATTGTGATTTAAGAAACAATATCGAATAGGTTTCCTTTGAACGTATAATTAAATTGACCTAGTTATTGACAAAATATTTATTTACAAAGAAAAATATGTAATGAACAATGTTTTATAACAAATATGTAATGTAGAGTCTTAAACGTGCTAAAACATTATTTTGTTTAAACTTATCAGTAAACCGGAACGTTTGACAAAACAATCGGTTCCAGTATCTCAGTTTTGCGTAACAAAACGCGTAAACAATTTGTGTGTTTTTTTTTATCTAACGCCAGGGCATTGACCGACTTTACGAATGGTGCGCGCGCGCCGCTTGGCCACGTGACATACTGACTCGACCAGCATAACAAGGCCTTAACCCCCCCTTCGCGGTTCAAACATTCATAGACCGTGGAGGAGAAAGTAGTGGTAAATATAGAGGCCAGGTTATACTGGCCGTAATAGATAGGGTACCTATGAATGTAGAGCCAATGTCATTCGCCAGTTAGAGCGAGATTATTTTAGTTTTTTTCGGAAATTTGGAAATTGAATGAGGAAATCTTGTATCTAATAGCCACTGATTGGATACCTAATTGATGATTGTAAATCATTCAGTTCAATTTTGTGTCAAGCTTTTAAAATTGATGGCTCAATAATAGTATATTTTAATGATTATTTTGACGTTTGTTTTGTGTGTAAGGTGGGATTCTAGTAATTTTATGTGTGTTAATATTTCTGTAAATTTCTACATTTTATATGTTTCAAACAAAAGTCAAATGTGACGAAAATTTATTATACAGTAAGAAAGTAGACTATTTACAGAAAACATAAAAAAATTATCGGTTTTCTTTCTGTGACTAGAACTTCGCAAATTTTTATATTTGTGTGTGTGTTTGTATGGCGGGATGCGTAATTTTTTTAATTGAACCCATTAATGGGAATATGTCTCTTCCGGGATACGTTGTTATTGTTACATAGGAAATTATTATTTTTGAGATCGTATCTATTCGTAATAGTTGTTTAGTTCCTGAAAAATGTATTTCGATGTTATTTGCGGCTATTCCTTCCCTATTTAGTCGTTAAATGCTTTTGATTGTACTGTTATTATGTAAATGATTCAGTTCAAATAAGGCAGGAATTAATTTTGCCATTTCTATGTAAATAATCTATTTTTGGAGCCTGAAAATAATATCAATATTCTGTCAACTCTTTTGTTATATATTCTTTATTGGTTGTTATATATTCTTTATGTAGAGATAAGGACCAAACGCGGTCCAAAGTGTTAAGAATGACGTAGTTCTATTGACGTTAATCTAAGAAATAAAATAATAGGTATAATACTGACTAGCAAATAACAGGAAAAAAATGCTGTCTATGTTCTGTTGTTAATTAAGTCATAGATCTTGGACAATGACATAAAATTGTAATTTAAATGAATCTTTACCTTAAAATTTTGAAGACTCAACATAAATCTATTAATCAATATTCTATATCCTAATTGGATTGGGTCTGGTTTCCTGGGTTGCATTGCATAGGTCAGATGGCATTCGCTCTGTTCAATCCCCTGGATTAGGTAGCCGACCGACCGACCCCGTGAGATACGGGATAAGGCAAGGAGATGATGATATCAATATATCTTAATAGATATATTTCCTTTTAAAAATTTACTTAAAATTATGACTATGACAGGAAAACCTATGTTTATGTATTAATTATTTCAGCATTGTAAATACTGAAGAATTTTTATTTAAAAATATATTTGTATCATAATATCCACATAAGCGACAATATCTAAGAAAGTCGCGTGAAACAGCAATAACTCCAGGAACTGATAAGGAGACATTAAAAACAAGTAATAAATATTATAAAATGTTTGTCTTTACAATGTCAAGGGTTTAGCGATAGCGACAGACAATGAAAAGTAGATGTTTAAGAAAGAAGTATTACCTACTTATTATTAAGTATATTATCGTATGTAAAATACACATTTGTAACTTGTAGGCGTGACTCTTTGTATGTTTTTTTACGCTTTCTATGTTTGCGAAAATATGCTACTTACATCCCTACGGTTTGGTACTTACATTATTTATTATTTCAATATGTATTATTTCAAATTATGAATGCAGAACCTCGCGCCGAATGGTACCTGGTGCAGCGCATTTCACTGGCGATACAGCGCGGAAACGCAGCCAGTGTAATGGGCACATTTGCATCGGGTACCATTCGGGGCGGGCTTTTTTATTTGTTACCACTTATATTATGTAATTATGATTGTCATATCATCTGCGTTTACTCAGAAATTCTAAATACACATTTTTTCCTTGTGTAATTACGTAGATTGACCTTTTATCAGCTCTATCCGGAATTCATTCTAAACTATTGTTTTGCATTCGCAGTTTAAATAAGAATCTATTTGGTTTTCCCAAGTTTAATAAACTAAAATATTATGTTCCTTGACATATTTACTATGATTTTTTGATGTAATAAATTGTATAGCTACAATATATTTACGTCTAGCGGGAGAGGGGGACAATTTGTGGCTGGTCTAAACATCAAAAAACAAACACACATAGCCTGTGTCACCTGAGGCCACAGGCCACAGTGGGCCATCGACACAGCTAAGAAAATAAATGGTTATGCGGCATTTAATTAAATACGTCAATGTTACTTTCCTAGCAACGTGCTTTACAAAACGCGGAAACCGTAGGCGTAGGTACATAATGCTGTGACAGTGCTAAGTTATTATTGTGGATTATATAAGCTCAGGCGGGGGCGACGGCCGCCCGGTGATCTGATATTTGATAGCTCTGACCCCGCTATCAGGCATGCGTAAGCGCACCATCTTAGATTCACGTTAGATCTATATGATTCTCGTTTATACCGTACCTTACCTTACATTCTTCTTATTATGATATTTTTTTCATGGTATAAATAAAAAGAAATCAAAGTATTTTCACCGCGTCTGACAAATATTGAGGGCAATTTTAGATCTACATTTATGTATCAGTAAAATGAAATGATGGCTTTATCCTTTACGGGGTAAAACCATTTCAACAGCTTAACAAAACCATTTTGGTCATCAGCATTACAATTTAAACATGGGATTGTTTTGGTCAAGACGGCTAAAATGTGAGGGTTATTTTCTGACAAATCCTATAAAATTAAAATAGATTGATTAGAAATGGGAAATGCACCGTGTCTTTCCATAAACTACCGTAAATTTCCGTTTTTCAATCAATATTAATGTTGAAAACCATGAAAATTTTAAAAAGACTTTTCCAATAGGATTACATACCATTTTACTTGTTTACCGGGTCGACCCGAAACCACGACTCGTGTAAACGAGTCGAAACGTTGTAATGAAAAAGTAAAATTCCTTATGTTTTTACCATCAAAACATTATTGGTAGTTGACCCGATAAAAAGAAAAATGAGTGAAAATAATCGTGAGTGCTTAAAAAGTCGGATCGTCAATTCAGCCTCTTTGTAGTAACAACGAGGCACTTGTAAAAAAAAAAATTAGTTCTCCTTTAGTCAATAGGGGGCGCCGTCGTAGAAAAAATTTAGTTGTTAAAGTCAAAATCACTCTTCTGTCATGTGTTAGACTGGGTGCTACGCTTATTGCCGTGTCCCTGTCGGACAGAGATTGTTTGTCTGGTATGTTTTCTTTCATTAAATAAAGTAAAGTGTGACTCCTCGTATTTTACGGTAAAAAAGTATAATTTTATTGTGATATAGACTCTTTATATCGAGTTATTTTATTGCATCAAATGTAAATGAATGTAATAAATAAACAATAATAACACAATAAATTTAAATAAATAAAAGTGTCAAATCAGATACTTTTTGTTGTGTATGGGTGTTGCCATAATATTCAATGACAAGGTTTTCAGCGCCATCTATCGATACATTTGAATACTTGCTTCAGACTCCAAAACGAAATTGCCCCATTGTAATACTTTGTTTATATATCCTATGTTTTTTGTCGCTCCCAGTCTGTCTTCGAAGCTATTAATAATAATAAAGGAATAAATGTTTTCCTAAAACTAAAACAGCATGTTCCATGTTCAAATAATTGTGTAGTAGTTCTGTCTGTTCCTCAGGATGTGTTATTTTAACCTTCACATCGGTTTATCTTACGCTCGTGTGAATCCAGGATTACCATTATGTGGTCTTAAATTCAGGTTCGAGGTATTTTTTTAGATGTTCAAGTTATGTATGTGGCCTATTTTTTGGCTGTCTACACGCGCGTCCTGTAGTTCGATTATAATTATAACCCAGTAAACGAAGATTTTTTTGTTCAAAAGACCCTGAAAAATATCCTCCACTGCTAAAAGGTAGAGCGAGCGATAAATTTTAAAGGATCTTAGAAATAAATAATCCAAAAATATATAATCAATTTATGAAATTTATTGTTGTTTGTGACTTTCTTTACAACCCTACAAAATTTCAGCGAAGGACTGCGAAAGGTATTCTTCTTATTCGCATAGAGAAAATAAATAATATGATTACAAATAAGTGCGTACTTCGGTATTTGATTTACTTTTAAAAACTGTGAGAATGTGTATACTTTTTTTTATTAAAAATCCTACTTTCATATCCAATTAGATACATCCACAGCAAACTCTAACGATACAATTCAACGAGAAGCCAAAGCCAAAAATACGAGAAAAAAACGCAACGGAACTGGCCAGTGACTGGTTTGCAAGAAAAAGGAAAAAGTGCACAAGTAGCCGATCGATCCAGTGCTTAGATCATCAATCTCTCCTCGTTTCCTGCGCGAGCGCATGCAATCTATGAGTGAGACAGAGATGGCGATAATGCAGATGTGGTTGGAAGAAAAGAGATGGTAGAGTTAGATACAGGCCGTGTTGCAGATTCTGGTGTTTGGGTATTTCCAAGATGTTTGAAGATGTGCATTCAAAAGGAAAAATAATAATAAATACTGGTTTGACAATCTAATTATGCATTCTAATACATTATTCTAATAGGAATCTTGTTAGATTAGAAATATTTGACATATATTTTTTAGTAGTAACTATTTCAGGATAGAAAAGTGTAGAAATGTAGAGTCAAGATCGTTCACCAATCCACCTTCGAACTGAAAATCAAAGTAAATACCGACAGAAGCCCTTAATAAATCCACTCTAGGACCTATTTATCGTTATTGGCTTTAAAAATGAGAGTTGTAATTAGAAATAGCGATAAGGTATCCGCGGGGTGAGCGGGCGGCGGGGGAGGGGTAGGTCGCGATACAAGTGCAGTCGACGTACGGATTCAAGGTTACTCGCGCAGCGTGCGCGCAACACGCACACATGCGCACGCACGAACACATGAGTGGCAGGGCCGATTCTAGGATCGGTTAGCGTTGGGATATGTGACCTATTTTTGTTTTCTTTTAGGGGAAACGATTTTTATTAGTAGATATGAACATTTAAATGGAATATATTAAGTCGGAACGACGTTTAATAAAGAAGTCTGTATATTTTGGATCTACTATTTAGAAAATACTTGTAACTTATTTGGCAAATTGAACATTTTGGACTTAAATTTTCATTAAGTACTTACAGTTTCGTATCATTTGCGTAGAAATATGTATCAACTTACCTGAAAAAGAAAATTACATAATTAATATCAAAAATAACAAATTACGTCTTGCCTATGGGATGAAAAAAATCCTACAGCGTGTTAAAAAAAAAACAATTAAAAAATTTACATTTTAAAAATGTTACAGTGACAAAAATACTGGTAACTATGTCTTATTTAAGGTTTGTTCTGTCTCATTACTAAATAAAAAAACAATTGAGAAAATTTGATATTCAACAGAACGACTCTTATATGCATAAACAAAAAAAACATTTTTTAATACTTTTACATATCGTTTAATAGGTCAACCTTACGTAAACCGATACGCGAATCGGCCCCTTGCATTAGTTGTAATTGGCATCGATTAGCGCAGGAAGACTGGTCTATGCGGCGTTTTTTTGCTTCCCATATATTTTTAGCACCATCCGGTCACTCACTACACTAGACCGTGGGGTAGGTAATGGTTACATGCAGTTATGTTGGCAAGAGTGCTACTGAGTTTCAAAATATTCTCTACAACTTCATTTTACTACAGGAAAACTATCTTTGTTTCTTGTCAGCTGAGATTGGTGATCGCATAGTAATCGTTACATGCATAATTACCCAGTCATTCTGAATTTTGTCGCGGGAATCGAATGGTTTTTGTTGAACATTGGCATACTTACGAATTATGGGTCACTCTATTTAAAAAAAAAAAAATGTGGTCCAGGACCATGTGGATTCGCAGCCATCTTGAAAAATCCCCCCAATTCCCAGATATCATAGATAGCGGGAGGGTCCTCGAACTAACTTTGGAGCACACCCTGGGCAGAGGCACGTGCTGTTAAAAAAAATCCGAAATTGTGAAAAACAAGATGGCCGCCATACAAAACAAAAAGTCGAATATCTCCTTAACGATGAGTGATAGGTAGAAAATGCTGGAAGAAATATTATAGAGGCCAATAAAGGGCAACTTCCTGTGGTCATGAAAATCCAAGATGGCGGATACAAAATGGCGCCCGAAAAAAAAAATGCTCCGATTAGGCTGAAATTTTGCAGATGGGAGGTAGTTGACGTATTGATCCGATATGTTTGGTTCGTTTTCTGATTCCACCATTTTTCAAGATGGCTGCCATACAAGGATCTTTTGTATGAAGAATTTTGATTTGGCTCTGGCGCGGAAACAGTTACTGGTAGGGGGAGGATACAACAACAATAATAATACAGCACATGAAAAAACATAATGGTACCATCAGCTCCCCCCCACGAGCAACCGTTTCCACACCAGAGCCAAATCAAAATTCTTCATACAAAAGATCCTTGTATGGCAGCCATCTTGAAAAATGGTGGAATCAGAAAACGAACCAAACATATCGGATCAATACGTCAACTACCTCCCATCTGCAAAATTTCAGCCTAATCGGAGCATTTTTTTTTTCGGGCGCCATTTTGTATCCGCCATCTTGGATTTTCATGACCACAGGAAGTTGCCCTTTATTGGCCTCTATAATATTTCTTCGAGCATTTTCTACCTATCTCTCATCGTTAAGGAGATATTCGACTTTTTGTTTTGTATGGCGGCCATCTTGTTTTTCACAATTTCGGATTTTTTTTAACAGCACGTGCCTCTGCCCAGGGTGTGCTCCAAAGTTAGTTCGAGGACCCTCCCGCTATCTATGATATCTGGGAATTGGGGGGTTTTTTCAAGATGGCTGCAAATCCACATGGTCCTGGACCACATTTCTTTTTTTTTTAAATAGAGTGATCCATAATTCGTAAGTATGCCAATTTTCAACAAAAACCGTTCGATTCCCGCGACAATGCTAAATTTTAGCCAGAATGACTGGGTAATAATGTTGGCAACGCGTTATGCTACTGAAAAATGGGAGAAAAATTACTCTATGTTACTGGCAGGAAATCTTGATTTTGTTTGACTTTTTCTTTTCTTTTTATTTAAAAATAATAATAATAAATTCTAATGGTATATTCCAACTGGATTCTCTTTTCAAAATCTATTTGGCTCTTGAAATTACTGATGACTGGCATAAATACATAATTTTCAAACACTGAGTATCTTGCTCGAAAAGGCCGTATATTGGCTTGACTCTACCTTTCAAATCAAATCAAATCAAATAATACTTTATTGTACACAGGAAAACACAAATTAAACATACATAACATGAGATAAGTGTACAGAAGGCGGTCTTATTGCTTAGGTAGCGATTTTTTCCAGGCAACCTGGGGTCTAAGGATAGAAAACTAATGTAAAGCTACCTTTTTCTAACTCACTTGTTTTTAAAACTAGGGACTTTCCATTGCATGATATCTAGATATTTCAGCCTTATATCGCAACCAGACTTGAACCAGTAAATCAAATAAGAAACAGATAGATCAAGTGTTTGCACAGACATTACCTTGGATACAGCAAACATTCTATAAGTGAGGATAATCAGCTATCGTCATATTGTTTTTCCACGATCGATTGATCTATTTGATTGACTATCATGTCTATAACTTTTGTAATTAAGTACGCAGGTAATTAAATACAGGGTGTTAATTTAATTGCGTGCATTAGCTTAGAGGGTGTGTCAGTAATGTAAAAGGAGCCTGTAAAAATATTTAAAAAAATCCAACTCAAAAAACAAAAAAAAAAAGACGGTAGGTATTTATAATGATTCCCGGAGCTGCGTCTAGCTCTCGCGCTATAACCATCCCGACGCGACGCGCGACGCGAGTCGCATCGACCATATAGCGACTCGCGCAGGCTCAGTTATAGCGCGAGAGCCAGACGCAGCTCTTGGAATGATAATAAATAAAGACTTTTGGTATTTTTGATTTTTTTGAGTTGGATTTATTTTTATATTTTTTATGGGCTCCTTTAACGTTACTGGAGCACCCCGCTAAACTATGACACGCAATTAAATTAACACCCTGTATTCAAACCTAGGTATAATACATAAGCTTATCTTAAAAGCAAAGCTAGAATAGCACGTACTAAAACTTTTAATACGAATAGTGAATACCTTAATGAAATATTCAAAAGCTCTTAGTAAGAGCTAGACATCCTTTGAGATTTGAGCTATGTGTACCTATACATAATTAATATAGGAATCCAGACTTAGATTAACATTAGGTAATGTAGATGTTAGGACAACGTTATTTCTTATAGATAGTAATTAGGCTTGTTAGCTTATTACTGTATTAGTCTAACATTATATCTAATGAGAGTCTGTGTTTCAGTCCGTAGTCAAAGAAAATATCACAAGTAGTTTAATAAGTATATGGTAAAAAAATCGGAATACTTCACCCTTTGTGTGTGTATAAAATGTAAAATTGAAGAACATTCCCAAAAAATATGGGACAAATTCATATGAATACTATCTACACTTTCAAAACATTAAGTTCATTGAGTTGAGAATTATTTATCTTAATTATTAGTTACTTTGTGATATTTTATCCTGTCTCGCTATTTGACTACTAGTCAAATCAGCAACTTTTTATGAAATTTCAAAAACGATTTGTTGTATTAAAATACAGGCTTATGACGTCACTGCCTTGTAAATATTGACTACTCAAATCAATAACTTCTATATTTTTAATTTGATTATTAAATCGAAATATGCATTTGTTTTTAAATGGTGAATGAGATCCACAGTATTTTAGCCATAAGTTTTAAGGTATAAATGTTTTGATTTCTTTTAGCCACCCAGTAAACATGCCTATTGCATTATTAGTCATCCGTCAGTATCCCACTAAACTAAGTTTATCTTGAGTTGTTACATTCTAATAATACTGATATTTAACAGTCTCGAGTCTGTTTCAATAAAAGGTTTCTTTTAATAGTTTAAAAGACATATTGAATATTTGACACGGCTTACTTGTTTGTTGTGAGACAAGACTTGTGCCTCGACGTTTCGACCATATACGTCGGTCGGAGATCACACCTGACGTGCGGTGGTGTGTCAACTCCGATCTCCTGAGGAAGACCATCGTATATGGTCGAAACGTCGAGGCACAAGTCTTGTCTCACAACAAACAAGTAAGCCGTGTCAAATATTTAATATGAATAACACTTGTTTATCGTTTAATAATAAAATAGTTTAAAAGACTTTGGTAACCTAAGCCCTCTATCTTAGCGACTATCTCAGTAAGTTGTACGTTTCAGGTAAAAACGGATACAGGTAATAAAACCCCGACGCTTCTCAACAGTAACTGGTTTCACCGACACTGAAGAGTGTTCGCTATTACCTATTACCATAATAGGCAGTTGGATTTCTGTCACCCGCCAGATTTCCAATAAGAGAAAAGCATATTTCTTGTATAAGTTCTTGCATGGAGCTCGTAATCTTGACTTGATAAGATGGTAATGAAACTCAAGTTTCATAATCTCCCCTGTATGACTTTAAGGCCGATGCAGACGATGGACTTTAGTCAGTGGCGAAGATATTCATCTCTCTTTCTTTTGAGTGAAACTATACATCTGCAGAATATATTTTTTAGGAAATCATTTTTTTTATAAAAGAATAAATTACGATGCGGCATGAAATCCAGAATAATGCTAATCATCACATAAGCAGACTCAGATTCAAAGCAAGATAGACGACAAACAATGGACCCATCCTGATCCAAACTAGACGAATTTTAGCAGCTACACGGCAGAATAAATATTGTAGGTACCGCTGTGTCTTGATGCATGAAATGTTCTTTATGATTATTTACTTCTGCCTTTGGATTACTGTGTGCAGCTTAGGCCCGTATTTATAATCAGCTCTCAAGAGTGACAGCGAGTTTGCGTCCGTATCAGAAATGTCATTACAGTACAAAATGATCTGTCAAATCCATACTTAATATTGCTCTCAATCTTGAGATCGCTTTATAAATACAAGCCTTAGTCCTTTGCAAGTACTTTCTTCCAGCATCTCATCAACAAAGAATGAAATCGCAATGTCCCTCTTATAACACATTTAAATATGCTAAGCATATCGAATGGAAGTAGACACATGGACATAATCCCCCAGAGGATTGAAGCCACGACACGCTAAACTAATCTCGTAGTGTGTCAGCCATATTGCGCGCTGCGCGTGCGCCTGACGCGCAAAAACCCGCTCACACGCGGATAATGAGCTGCGGAATTTTCACTCGCGAGAAAAATATAGAGAGTGAAAACTGTAAACAAACACGCAGCGTCGGCAGAAAAGTTTTGAGGAAATTGTTTGGTCCGGAAAATCAACGTTTCTTTGATGGCTGAAAGACCTATCATTCGGCTTCGGCGATATCCCAAAAGTGATGTAATTTTCCATTTCTTCATCTTCTTTTTCGCTCATGTGTCATATTTTATTAAAGAGTAATACGAAAAAGTCTTTAAGTTTTTTTTTCGGGATGAGTCTGTTCTGTGCACGTTTAAGTTTATGTGTCCTTTTTAAGTGTTACTCTCGTATATAATTTCGTATAATATAGCAAAATCCTTGTGTGAGAAATTCATAATCTGCTCTAATATTCTATCCAGAACATCCTTTGACGTCTCGTGGAAGGGTGGATCTAGTTTATTAAGCATATTAGTCCCTATGGCGATGAGCCGGGGTAATTGACTTACCTAGGCTGCCTAGGCTACCGGGCTCAAGGCCTAGAATCTAGACTACTGCGGTAATACAGTTGATGGTAATTTGACACAAGTTCTGCGGTGAACTCGGAATTCTAATATGTTAGGTGTTACATTGACATTTGAGTTAACGTACAGTAGAAGTATGTCAAATTAGTTTTAATTAAAATATTACGCTACATTAAAGGTACTAACAAATTAGGCTAAATTTAAATTACCTAGTCATGTTACTCTTGTAGGTGTCTTAAAAGTCGACTACAAGATCAATCCAGTAAATGGCCAGCATCCGTCAAGCGTGGTGAGTATGGCAAATACCTCCAAGTGGGGAATAGTCCTGCAGTGGACTCTTAGTGGGTTTATGTTGGGCAGGTAATCTGGTGGTTGCCAAGGCTACTGGTCAATAAGAAAATATATGTTACTGACACTATACTTGAGGTAGGTTAGTGTTTGTTCATGTTCATGTATTAGGAAGTGTTTGTTTATGTGTTAGGAAGTGTTTATTTATTTGTTCGTAAAGTGTTTGTTTGTTTATTTGTTTTAATTTTGTAATGGATAATTTTTTAGTTTAAATGTTAAGGTGCTTGAACATAGCCACAGATTAAGGGGGCGTGTTGGGCAGGTAATCTGGTGGTTGCCAAGGCTACTGGTCAATAAGAAAATATATGTTACTGACACTGCACTCTGCTTGTATTATTTTATAATTTCAAACAGGTTAATACTTGAGGTAGGTTAGTGTTTGTTCATGTTCATGTATTAGGAAGTGTTTGTTTATGTGTTAGGAAGTGTTTATTTATTTGTTCGTAAAGTGTTTGTTTGTTTATTTGTTTTAATTTTGTAATGGATAATTTTTTAGTTTAAATGTTAAGGTGCTTGAACATAGCCACAGATTAAGGGGGCGTGTTGGGCAGGTAATCTGGTGGTTGCCAAGGCTACTGGTCAATAAGAAAATATATGTTACTGACACTGCACTCTGCTTGTATTATTTTATAATTTCAAACAGTTTATATGACGCTTTTAATGGTGGTGAAGTTGACAGCGTCTGTGACTGTATGAATAGGACTGTTCTCAATTGTAATATAGCCATTTTAACTTTTAGAAATGTGACATGCACACGGTACGACAAACGGGTAGCGCATGCACAGAGCGGGGCTGTGTTTTTGCTCGCCGCGTCCGCGAGCGAAACTGAAAGTGGAGACGAGGCAATTATGACATTGTTCCACGAGAAAAACCGCGGGGAAAACGCACTATCGCACCAACATCTGCAACACTGTGATATTGTTCATCCAACGTGGCCACTTTTTGCGCGGGAAATCGGTAAATGTGTCGCTTGAAATGTTTGATGCTCTCGGGAGACACATCATCATAGAAAAATCTTTTTCTCTGAGGTAGTTTAATATTGCTATATTTATGAAGCCCCAAAAAATCATAGAATGTGCCAACTGCTTCTTTTTCCGGGTATAACTGTAAGAACCTGAAGAGAGCCTTGAATAGGTCATACACCCGAAAAAGGTTCGCTTTTACCTCGGTTTCCTTTACTGATATTTGGCAAACGAAGAAGTTTCTGGTGACATGAATTATTTTGTTGGTTTTTTACTATGGGAAAAACGTTTTCAAAATGACTTATTTCTGGAAAACTGACTTGATATTTCCACCCTTTATTAACTAAACGGACATATTTCAATTTATTGTACATTATTTCAGCTCCAAAGATCAAGGTCCGCTTATTAGTCACTAACAGAAGCTTTTGGCTGTAGCCTGAGGTCTAGACTTCCAGCCAGGTCTAGACATTAGCCTTGAGTCGGCCTCGCCTAGTGCTTATGCTAAGCGCACAATTGGTGCCTAGGGGATGGCTTCACTAATTGTTTATTATGACTATAAAATGAGCCCATTTAAAGTTACTGGTATAATTCTGAATTTAGACTGACTAGGAGCGACTGAAACATAGAATGTTCCAGGTTCCAGCTGCTTTTTTTCCTGGGTATATTTTAAATTTTGCAAAAGTCACATAAGGGCGTGATGATCCAAACAATGTTAGCAATTCGAAGTTGTAAAAGACACGACTTAACTAATACCATAGGTACATGTCCTTTTCTAATATCATGATAGAAAAGGACGGCAAGTATTTTAGTTGAGATTTAGTTAAGTCGTGCTTGTGGCGAATTGCTACCAATATAATGGTCTTGTCAGATTTTAATCCTAAATACATGCTGCAAAAGCACGTGTATTTTATACTCAACTATTCGCCTGTTGTAAGTCTGCCTCTTCTCTGGTATTAATTCTAGGAATTATCTAAAACACAAGCTAAAACATATATTACTAGGTACTAGCTTTCCACCCGTGGTTTTTCCCACGTTACCATGAATTTTCCCGTGGGAATGAAGGTTTTTTGAAAAGTAGCCTATATCCTATTCCAAGACCTAACTTATATACCACAGAGGCAGTAACTTAAAAACAACAATTGCTCAAACCTTCAAACAGAAGTTGTACCTCAACTTCCCGTGTAATAGTTTACAACTTCAACCGACTAGCCTACTGCGCAGCTTTCCTCGCGAAAGGGAAACGATAATAATAGTGCAGAACTGTTCCAAGTTCAACAGCGCAAGTGCGCGAGCGCAGGCTGGGTGCACACGGGGGGAATGGGTGGGGATAGGTCTGAAAATATGGAGGGAACTATTACTACATAAGTCGCAATAATCTTCTTTTAGACATGGCGGCCTCCTAGCAAGCTAACTGCCTCGCCTCTGCATTCTCAAGAAACTCCGCTAGCCAAAAGAGAAAGAAAATAAAGGTACTACTGTATGTGTACGTAGTATTTTATTTTACTCCATGGTACTGAAAACTCTGCTGTTCAAAAGATATCGAAATATAGGTACATCAATGTGATTATGGATAACTCTGTGAAAACTGTATATCTAAAATACTTAGGGATGTTTATATAATGAGGACTATATTCAATTCGTATTTTTCTCTAACTTATCATTTTAAAATACTCTAACA
This sequence comes from Scrobipalpa atriplicella, assembly GCA_029255725.1. NCBI lineage: Eukaryota > Metazoa > Arthropoda > Insecta > Lepidoptera > Gelechiidae > Scrobipalpa > Scrobipalpa atriplicella. The sequence continues at coordinate 4,474 of JARACY010004041.1, read as the reverse complement.
TCTTTTAAACTACGAGCGAGCTTATGTTCAAGGAAGTTGTCCTTCTATCTCACTTAAGTTCCACAATAAAATAAACAGCTGCTTTTAAAGCTGCTAACTGACTTTCAGACTTGATGTTTACAAAAACAACACCTCCTTCTATAACCCTGTTGTCAAAATGTGTCGCGACTATGATGATCTTAAAAATGGTAATGCAGATCTTGATTTATTTAACTTTAACGTCCAGCATTATAAAAGATGTCTACGCACATCTTTGCTTCTGTAGCTAACAGTAAAAGGTAAAAGTAAAACAAAAAACTATTTATATTTTAAATTTTAAATTTATGTTGTAATTTGTACTTTAATCCAACTGTATTTGTTATTATAATTGTTTTGTAATGCTATTTTGTGTTTAGGTATGTTAGAATGTGGCCTAAATTAACTTATATTTTGTCATGCTGTGTACACTGTTTTGGATTGTAGTCTAGATCAATACCTTTATTATTGTTATATTAAGCTCTGTTGTCTACTATCTGTTTGTGTGCCTTAATAAAGAAATAAGAAAAAAAATAAGAAATAACTTAGTCTTAACCTTGAAAAATGTTGCGACGTATCTTAAGACCGGCTCCCACTTTATACCACGTCTCGTAATGTCAAGTTTCCCCGGCGTCGTACCGCCAGAATGCGCTTTCTTCCTTCTCTGTTGCACACAGACGCATTCGTTGCACATTGCACTTGTGTTGCACACAGATGCAGTTCGTAGTAAGATAGTGTGCACTTGATTGCTAGAGGCGTTATGCTACTACTTAGAATCGTAGAGTTGGATTTGTGGTTATGTTGGTAACTGCTATTTCTTATTGGATATTCTGTTTTTGACAGCGATTTTGTTTCTAAGGGAGAAAAAAATATTGTTTATTTTTAATAAATATATTAGCCATTTTTTATTGTTCAATTAGAAGACTAATGTTTTCAGGTTTTACTCAAGAATATCTTCTTAATAAATAAAACCGGTATGTTATATTATCAAGCTTATCAATCCCAAATTATTATGGGCAACCTTTTAAACATATGTTGGATTTGCATAGTTATAAATAATATGTTACTATAAAGCTTCTAAAGAACCTTTCTACTAGTTTTTAACAGATACCATCTATATACTATCAGGGATACATAATAGCAATAACAAGTGGTGCAGCTCTATAGATAAACGAAAGTTTCTGAATGGGAGAGTGTTCTAGCTAGAGCTACCCGTGTTTACCAGCGCCGGCGTCGGCTGCCGGTGGAAAGATGAAAGTATTCGCAATTACGCCTTATAGATAACAACTATCTAGCTAAAGTTTCTTGCTATTAATATCTTTATGTATTTAAGGGTTATAAAAGTAGGGTTTTAAAAATAAGGATGGTAGAAGTATAAAAGACAAGGATAAAAGTTTTTTTTTTTTAATATTTACTTTTTAAAGCCAGTAGGGATTTGGTCTATTGCAGGTTAACTAGGCTATGATGCGCAATAGCTCGAGGTTGGCAAGAATAGCGCATGTAAGAAGAGATAGGCCTATGCTCAACAGTGGGCAATAGGCTAAATAGATAGATAGATAGATAATATTAATAATACATACATACATAAAATCACGCCTTTATCCCTAATGGGGTAGGCAGAGCGAAAACGACCGAAAGGTCATTCCGCCACGTCTGACAAGTTTTGAGGGCTATTTCAGATGGTCATGAGTATTGCTATAGTGACAGGTTGTCAGCCCATCACCTAAATTACAATACTGAAACCCTCGAATCCCTTAGCTGATTTTTACAGCATGCGCGGGAGGAGATGCAGCTGGCACATTGTATGTTTTTCTCTCACTCCCAGTCCAGCATTAAAAATAGTACCTACAGTTTACATAAATTGCGGTTTCTTTTTGGTAGCCCTTCTTCGTAAATCTAAACGGAAATTACATTTGATGTAAGTAATTGGAGGATGTTTCAAATATCAGATCCCTTAGGTGAGGGTTTCTAGGGCAACAAAGGAAGGTTAGAATATTTCTTAGAATACACGTGTCTTTGAAAAATATAAAATATCGTAATATACAAGTACAAAAACCGGTACCTTTAATATTGTTTCATAATATTCCCAGAAATAGGTTGAAACTCGGTCTACATCTACCTCTTTATATTTACGTTATTATATTTAATATTTTTTCAAACGACGTACAAAATGTAAGGAAAACGACGCTGGCGCAGCAACTGGTTTATATTTACAAAAAGTGCGTGCTTCTTCTTCTTCTTTCGTGTCGGCAAGAATACGGGCTAAATCTTGCTTGCCCAGAAAGCTCGCTAATACCCAGAAATATAAAACAGCTTTAGTAGGTCTGCGTGTCCTTTGGCCTAGATTCCCAACAAGACATATCCCATAATACAAATTACTCCATACAAAACGTTTTCCCGTACGCAGAGCTAAACACCAGCTATCTACCAATCTATACAGGGTGTAACAGAAAGGGTATATGCATCGAGAAATGTGTGAATCTACCCATGAAACTAAACAACTTTCCTAATGAACATAGGTCGAAAAACGAAAAAAAAAACTTGACCTTTCATACTAAATGCATCAGCTGATAGCGTATTTAGTATGGGAAGTCATTTTTTTTTTCGTATTTCGACCTATGTTCCTTAGGGAAAGTTGTTCAGTTTCATGGATAGATTCACACATTTCTCGATGCATATACCCTTTCTGTTACACGTTGTATTGTGTGCTAGTCGCCCTTCCACTGTGCGTGTCCTTGGGCCTAGATTTCCAACAAAACTAATCTGAATATCCCATAATTTACCCCATACAATAAATTCTTCAATACCTAGACCTTTACTGTTGTAAAGATAAGTCCAATACCTAGACCTGTTTGCCCCATACAATACATTCTCTAATACTACAACTTAGCTACCTATACATCAGCTTACTAGACCTAGCACTAGCTCTTCCAGTCAGTATGCTAGTGTGCTAGTTGCCCTTCCACTGTGCGTGTCCTTGGGCCTAGATTCCCACGCTCCGATGCCCAGCCGACCAGTGATGCTTTTTGCTATTAGACTAGACAGTATAGGGTATGTTATAGAATAGATTTTACAGGAAAGTGTGTAAACGTTTAAACTGTAAAGCCACAGTATAATTCAATAGTCTGACGTTCTGACGTACGTCAGACTCATATATTACACTGTGGTAAAGCTATGGATACCGAAGATGTGAGAGGGAATTAATCTGGATACTTTTTTTCGTGTTTTCCTGATTCTAGGTACTTACGATTCGAAAATTCTGTTGGTGTTAGCCATTGGAACTTACCTGTGAACAAAAGAATAATTCATTAGTCTATGATTTGAAAGATAAGAAAGTAAGCATTATTTTCGCCGAAATGGGCGTAGGTAGAGTTTGGGCGGGCTCCATCGTCAACCCTATCCCAAGAATAGAGTCAAGAGCAAACCATGCTATTTAAAAAAAAATCTTATTCGTAATTCTTCAGTGTTCCAATTTCAAACCTGTCAAATAAGATTTCTCATCAGCTAGTCCCAATGAATAATCGAATTAGTAAAAACTTCCTAAACAATGTTAATCGAGACGCAATCTCCGTAAGATAGTGCACATCGCGTGAATGCAAGTGAAACCTGCATTTCTACACGATAGATGCAGTTGCACGGAAACCTGCTCGGTGTAGAAACGTTGTCGTACATTGTAGCTGTTGTTGTACATTACTGCTTATTTTTTAATATTTGAAATAGTGTATGTTCTATCTAGGATGGAAGTGTTTCCGAGACAAAATCGTAAATTGAGTAAATGGCACTAGAATTTATAATATTGAATAGCAGCTATTTACCAACAGTATTAAATTTGATTTGAAGCTTTTTTTTTACTTGGTATCGGTTAGCTCTTGACTCAAGACACAAAGGTCAGCGATGACCGTGACAGAGAGAAACTAGATCTAAATATAAAAAGATAATTACCTGTCTAGTAGGTAATAAGCACACTATAGTAGAGTCAAAATAACATCACATTTAAAATATGTTTAGCATTAAGTAGTATATAAAATACAAGAAATATAAAATGTGATCTAATATTTATCTTGGATTTTAAAGTTGACAGCTAATCAAGTCATTTTATAGCGGTAAGTTGCATCTTTTGAGGAAAGCTGTTCAATTTCTTGTGCAGATTAATTCTCCTTTGAGATTAAAATTAAATGTAATTTTATTATTTAGGTATACGATAGTTTAATCTTATTAAACGATTATTTTACCGAGACAGCAATGCACATCAAAGAAATAACGTCAAATTTCAAAATATATCTAAATGGAAACCTTTCAAGACTGGTAGCAGACAGAGACAGTTCTCATAGAATAATTACTTAAGATTCCCATAGCGATGAAGCTATATTACATGTTCGTTAGACCGTTTTTTTAAACGTAGGGGGGAACTGTAATGATGGTATTTTTATGGTGAAGATAATGTAACAGTTATAAATGT
>JARACY010004040.1:0-29143 GCA_029255725.1 Scrobipalpa atriplicella | reverse complement strand
GTAATATTAGTATTAATAGTAGGTAGTTAGAAAATCTAGCCACCGAGTTGGCATTTGCAATCTTCCCTGATATCAGGTTGACAATAGTCCCCTCGCGGAAGTCGACGCTAGAGATGTGAAGCCGTCAAATTACCCCGGTAAATTACGGTAAAAAACGTAACTTTAAAATATTATATGTTACCGTAAATTACGGTAATATTCGGTAAAAAACGTACTACACTATAAAAATGCGGCATTGTGTTTTCAGACATACCAAGTCACGCGTTTATCCCTAATGGCAGAGCGTAAAACGCCTAGTAAAAGACATTTCCGTTACATCTGACAAGTATTGAGGGCAATTTTAGATTGAAAAGTGTATCACTATATTGACAGGTTGTCAGCCCGAGATGGGAAGAAAAAGAGATGGGAAATTTACAAACACACTGTATCCCTCGAATCCTTTTGAGTTTTCTCTTCATAAAAGTTTTTATTTATTTATTACGTCATAAGTATGTTACCGTAATCTAAAATGATCGTAAAATACCCGAGTTTTTCCAGCGTATTCGGTAAAATGAAGTAATTTTGCATCCCTAGTCGACGCCATCCAACCAACATTATGCAAAGCAACGCGCATTGTCTAGGCGGGACGCAGGCGTTTTGATAAATAGGCTTTTATTCTTATAGCTGGGGTATTGTATGGTATTGGAAAAAATAGAACATCTTTATAGAGTTGTCCACTACAATCAACCAATGGGGATAAAAACTGGGAACTAAATGGCGCCACCTGCGAGTGTTCCTTTTTCCTGTGATTGGTCAGTAATCTGTCAATGTCAATGTCAATATCAGTTTTGCGTCTTCTCATTGGTCTCTTTTGGAACACTCGTTGGTGGCGCCATCTGCAATTAGCTTTGTGTTTTTATCCTCATTATGTCAATTATTCTTAACGGGTTCTTGTATAGCATACGTTACTTCATAAAGTTTACGTTTTGCCTGTAAATTGTCCCGGTAAAAAATCATTGATTTCCCTATACAAAATCTCCATCTCGATCAGAAAAAGTATGAGGAATCTAGTTTTTCATGTCCGTAAAGATTTTCTTCGTGAAAGATGTTCATTTTCACTGACTGGTGCTACGTGTGGAAAGCTGTCCCTTACATACTGTATTTTTTTTTCTTATAGAGAAGAACAAGGATCCTTATATGGATTGCCATGAAAGGAATAAGTAGGTTAGTAGCAATCATTCGATTCAGAACAGCCGAACATGTTTTTCACATAGATTCACAAGAAATAAATTTACCAGTAAACAGAACTATTATTGCAGGGAACACAAAACAAACAGCGAGCTAGTTAATTATAAATCGAGCTATAATGGATTCACCGCAGCTGTTTAGGATTATTCAAATACTTTCCTGTGTGGATAATTACGTTATCTGACGGATCATTTAGATTCAGACTGATAAATTGCTTTTATATTTTAAAGCACCACTTACGTAAAGCTATTCTATGCTAGACAGGGCCTCGTATTTATAAAGCGATCTCAAGATTGAGAGTAATATTTAAGTATGGATTTGTTCCAAATGGCATTTCTGATACGAACTCAAACTCGTTTTCAGTTTCATTTAGCTGATTATATACGGGTTATAGAATGTGCCAGCTGCTTCTCCTCCCAGGCATGCTGTAGAAGCTAGCAAAGGGATTCAAGGGTTACAGTGTATTGTAAATTAGTCGATGGGCTGACTAGCAATTTAAACATTTCAATCTAAAATTGTCAATATTTTGTCAGACGTGATGCAAACGCCTTTTACTTGGTGTTTTATGCTCTGTCCACCCCGTAAGGAATAAAGGCGTGACTTTAAGTATGTATGTATTATTTACATTTCTATCGCCATCTTTTATAATGTCTCTTTGTATTATGTAGGTACACATTTCGTCAGGAAAAGAAACCTTCACAGTTTTCTCATGAATATAACATGGTATGATATTATGATTCACATACGAATATATTGTTGTATTTGTTATATTGTTTTGTCTTACTTTGATCCCATTTCTGATTTGTGTCAGTCACCCAACCGGTAGGGTGCCCTTACAATAGAATCGGGTCACCTTTTTTTCTTAAACACGTGAAATGTCAAAGTCAACAAGTATTACTCTATTTGTTTAGTTTTTAATACCAAACTAGATTAAATTGTTTTATAAAATATTTACTATTAATGCTGGGGATAAACGTAGCCTAGTACATTATTTGATTTGATTTACTGTTCTTTTTACCTTCTTCTCGTCTATATTATACAATACATCAGAAAATATGTAAATAATTTAATAAGTATGAATCTATTTATGTTTACTACACATGCTTTGTTTTTGTTACTCAATTTTTGTATTGAAATGTCTTTTATTTACTTACTAAAACAATTTTTTGAAGTAGGTATATAAAATTGGGGCGCTCCGGATTCGCTGTTCTGGAGTATAAAAGTGATTTGCAAAGAAACCCTTCGTAAACATTGCCAAAATGACTCTCTTTTTTTCTTTGTAATAGTTTTTGCGCAACGTGGAACGGTTTGTTGTCGTATAAGATGGTTCCTTTTATCATCGATTTACTTATAATGTTGTTTCTTTTGTTTCTAAAGCTAAGGTTGTGTGTGTTATGAAACTTTGTAAGCAGAAACTTGATTCATAATGAAATTATTTCCCGCGTTAAATGAGTTTTCCCGTGAAAAGGAGTTTTCGCGATGAAAAAGTAAAAGTGGTGTCTTCCCCATACAAAACTACCACCTAATCAACAATTTGTATGGGAAAGCCAATTTCTTTTTTAATTTCTTTGTGAAAGTTGTCAGTTTCGTTGCGGGAAGCTGTCCCTAACATCCCGTATTAAAGTGCCTATCAACTTTACCCATGAAATACCCGGAAGGAAACATAGTACATAAAATATAGGTATTAGGTAAGCCGGAAATCAATGATACAATTAGTTGCTTAGTGGAATAAGCTCTACATCTCTTGATTAATTCGGAAACCCACTCGCTAGCCTGCAATGTCCTAAACAAACTGGGGAAAATATCACAAAGTGATAAATTATCAACCATGAATCGAACCCAGGACCTCCGGATGGGGAACCCATGGCTCAGACCGCTAGACCACGGAGGCAATTGGTGTTCAAGCCGGAAATCTATCTTCTTATCGCGATACAATCAGTTGCTTAGGGGAATAAGCTCTACATCTCTTGATTGATTTGGAAACCCACTCGCTAAGACGGACACTAATACCAGTACTAAATTACTTACATACATAAAAACATACATAACGGGGAATTATGCAGCGATTACACTTCCCTGCCGATCAGGCCCGTTTTGAAATTACATTGCTTGTGCACGAGTCTTACTTGAAAAACTACTGAAGCTAAAGCAGCAATGTATATCAAATCGGTCCCGATCGGCCGGGTAATGTAATCGCTGCTTTACTTCCGTGTTCTAGTGGTCTGAGCCATGCTCCCGATCCGGACATTGCAGGTTGAATCACCTGATAGTCCGAAAAAAAAAAAGGTTTCCATGTTTCGGAGCGCACGTTTAGCCGTCGGTCCCGGTAGCTGTCTTTGATAGTGGTCGTTATACAAACCATGTCAGAGGCCTATAGCTGTACTATGAGGTGGTTTAAAAACTCTGACACCTGGGATCACCGGGTCGATCGACCCACACGACAGAAGAAGAAGACGGGTGTAAGGGACAGCTTCCCGCAAACTGAAAGGGGTTATAACTTTCGCAAAGAAATTGACTTTCTCATAGGAACTAAATGAAATCAGTGAAAACACCTCATCTGACAAAGTATGGGGAAGACACCACTTTTACTTTTTCATCGCGAAAACTCCTTTTCACGGGAAAACTCATTTAACGCGGGAAATAATTTCATTATGAATCAAGTTTCTGCTTACAAAGTTTCATAACACACACAACCTTAGCTTTAGAAACAAAAGAAACAACATTATAAGTAAATCGATGATAAAAGGAACCATCTTATACGACAACAAACCGTTCCACGTTGCGCAAAAACTATTACAAAGAAAAAAAGAGAGTCATTTTGGCAATGTTTACGAAGGGTTTCTTTGCAAATCACTTTTATACTCCAGAACAGCGAATCCGGAGCGCCCCAATTTTATATACCTACTTCAAAAAATTGTTTTAGTAAGTAAATAAAAGACATTTCAATACAAAAATTGAGTAACAAAAACAAAGCATGTGTAGTAAACATAAATAGATTCATACTTATTAAATTATTTACATATTTTCTGATGTATTGTATAATATAGACGAGAAGAAGGTAAAAAGAACAGTAAATCAAATCAAATAATGTACTAGGCTACGTTTATCCCCAGCATTAATAGTAAATATTTTATAAAACAATTTAATCTAGTTTGGTATTAAAAACTAAACAAATAGAGTAATACTTGTTGACTTTGACATTTCACGTGTTTAAGAAAAAAAGGTGACCCGATTCTATTGTAAGGGCACCCTACCGGTTGGGTGACTGACACAAATCAGAAATGGGATCAAAGTAAGACAAAACAATATAACAAATACAACAATATATTCGTATGTGAATCATAATATCATACCATGTTATATTCATGAGAAAACTGTGAAGGTTTCTTTTCCTGACGAAATGTGTACCTACATAATACAAAGAGACATTATAAAAGATGGCGATAGAAATGTAAATAATACATACATACTTAAAGTCACGCCTTTATTCCTTACGGGGTGGACAGAGCATAAAACACCAAGTAAAAGGCGTTTGCATCACGTCTGACAAAATATTGACAATTTTAGATTGAAATGTTTAAATTGCTAGTCAGCCCATCGACTAATTTACAATACACTGTAACCCTTGAATCCCTTTGCTAGCTTCTACAGCATGCCTGGGAGGAGAAGCAGCTGGCACATTCTATAACCCGTATATAATCAGCTAAATGAAACTGAAAACGAGTTTGAGTTCGTATCAGAAATGCCATTTGGAACAAATCCATACTTAAATATTACTCTCAATCTTGAGATCGCTTTATAAATACGAGGCCCTGTCTAGCATAGAATAGCTTTACGTAAGTGGTGCTTTAAAATATAAAAGCAATTTATCAGTCTGAATCTAAATGATCCGTCAGATAACGTAATTATCCACACAGGAAAGTATTTGAATAATCCTAAACAGCTGCGGTGAATCCATTATAGCTCGATTTATAATTAACTAGCTCGCTGTTTGTTTTGTGTTCCCTGCAATAATAGTTCTGTTTACTGGTAAATTTATTTCTTGTGAATCTATGTGAAAAACATGTTCGGCTGTTCTGAATCGAATGATTGCTACTAACCTACTTATTCCTTTCATGGCAATCCATATAAGGATCCTTGTTCTTCTCTATAAGAAAAAAAATACAGTATGTAAGGGACAGCTTTCCACACGTAGCACCAGTCAGTGAAACTGAACATCTTTCACGAAGAAAATCTTTACGGACATGAAAAACTAGATTCCTCATACTTTTTCTGATCGAGATGGAGATTTTGTATAGGGAAATCAATGATTTTTTACCGGGACAATTTACAGGCAAAACGTAAACTTTATGAAGTAACGTATGCTATACAAGAACCCGTTAAGAATAATTGACATAATGAGGATAAAAACACAAAGCTAATTGCAGATGGCGCCACCAACGAGTGTTCCAAAAGAGACCAATGAGAAGACGCAAAACTGATATTGACATTGACATTGACAGATTACTGACCAATCACAGGAAAAAGGAACACTCGCAGGTGGCGCCATTTAGTTCCCAGTTTTTATCCCCATTGGTTGATTGTAGTGGACAACTCTATAAAGATGTTCTATTTTTCCAATACCATACAATACCCCAGCTATAAGAATAAAAGCCTATTTATCAAAACGCCTGCGTCCCGCCTAGACAATGCGCGTTGCTTTGCATAATGTTGGTTGGATGGCGTCGACTAGGGATGCAAAATTACTTCATTTTACCGAATACGCTGGAAAAACTCGGGTATTTTACGATCATTTTAGATTACGGTAACATACTTATGACGTAATAAATAAATAAAAACTTTTATGAAGAGAAAACTCAAAAGGATTCGAGGGATACAGTGTGTTTGTAAATTTCCCATCTCTTTTTCTTCCCATCTCGGGCTGACAACCTGTCAATATAGTGATACACTTTTCAATCTAAAATTGCCCTCAATACTTGTCAGATGTAACGGAAATGTCTTTTACTAGGCGTTTTACGCTCTGCCATTAGGGATAAACGCGTGACTTGGTATGTCTGAAAACACAATGCCGCATTTTTATAGTGTAGTACGTTTTTTACCGAATATTACCGTAATTTACGGTAACATATAATATTTTAAAGTTACGTTTTTTACCGTAATTTACCGGGGTAATTTGACGGCTTCACATCTCTAGCGTCGACTTCCGCGAGGGGACTATTGTCAACCTGATATCAGGGAAGATTGCAAATGCCAACTCGGTGGCTAGATTTTCTAACTACCTACTATTAATACTAATATTACGGGTTCGATTCCCGGCCGGGGCAGACATTTGAATGATGAATTTAAATGTCTGTGTCTGGGTCTGGGCGTTCTTTGTGGTTGTTTCTGTGTATGTCCATGGCACTCCGATACAGGGAATCCTAGTGAGGGCTATGAGTGTGGTAAAAAAAAAAAAGATAAAAAAAAAATGAATAAATGCTTTTTGATTGGGTGTGTTTAATTGTATGACCTAATTTTGCGTCAATACCACATTTGGAATAACCTAAATAGGTAATTAAATGTATGACTGCATGTTGTTTAAAAAAGTCGGTTAAAAGAAGGTTGTAAATTGATGACTATTTTTTTATAAGTCAATAAAAAACGTTCAATGTGGTACACATATATAATAGAACCTTAAAAACCATTTGGGCCGTGTTGCAAGGAGCACATAATTTTTTGAAATAATTTTATTGCAGGTAGTATGATATAATGTAGGTAGTAATGAGTCGATTTTTATTATGTCAAGTGGTATTAAATCGATACACTGCCACCGAAATGCCATTTTATTTTGACTGTGTCCTGATAAGATTATGAAAAAGGTATTGAGATAAAAACGCATGGGACCATTACCGACTCTATCAAAAAACAGAAGTATCTACCCTTTTCGCGAAACAAAGTATTAAGTGTATTCTAACTTTGGGGTAAGTAATATTTTCCAATTTATAATGTGACAACACTAAGCACAAGAGTATGACAATATTTCGTTATAATAGATTTTTTATCTTTTTAATAATATATGATGTACAGTCATATTTATTGTTTGTACGTATACCATCGCCTTAGCATGGACTAACTGCTAAACGCCATACTAGAGAGCGTACCTCGATACTCGATAAAAAGGTCAAAATGCGAGCAAAACCTAGATGGCACTGGCATATTGCTCGAAGAGTCCATTGTTAATATAGGTCATGAAATTTAAAAAATTCAATAACAACTTGAACCAAATTATCTCTTAAGATTTTTAAAGTAGAAATACACAATGAAAAATGCTGTTTAAAAGAAAAGAAATGCTCTTTGTTTTATTCGTCCATGGCCTTAGGCTTGCCCTGTAATGGTTGTATAAATGATGTAAAAATATAAGATACCTGCCTCAACCCACGACCCTGGAGGTCGGATCGGGAGCCCATGGCTCAGACCACTAGACCAAGGAGGCAGTTAAGCTGCTTGAAAGCTACGTTTCCTTAACATGTTTTCATTTTTCTCGAAGAGCTTCTTAAGCCCCTAGGGTATAATTTACTGAAGCTTATCTAAGAAGAAGCAATCGACTTTTTCTCGGCACCCCTATTAGTAAGCCTTTTCTTTTTACAACGAGAAAGAACATTATAATTAGTCAATTAATTTGAAAGCTTTTGCTGTTAATAAAATGTTGATTATGAAAGCCATTTTTTGTGAAATAGGGCGGATCTTATACAATAAGTTTAAGATCCGTGGGGTCAAGATGCTCGTGCTTTCTTAAAAGTTTTTTTTTTCCGCGCGCCTCAAAGAGGCAACGGGTGATCCAAGGGTTGGCAGCTTTAGAGGATTAGTTGGGCAATACAAAGCTGTAATGATGCCTTGCCTCGATGCGGCGGCGGCGCGTTGGAAGAATTATTTTATTTATAATTTCTTCTTTTGTTAAAAATAATTTGTTGAATTAATAAATTGAGCACCAATAAGGTATTGATGATTAGTATAATTTAACGAAAAGTCATGATTTCGTGTTTTGAAGCCCCCGTTAGTCGTCGGTCTCAGGTCGAATGTCTCTGATACCTGGGCTCGTATTTATAAAGCGATCTCAAGAGTGAGAGCAATATTAAGTATGGATTTGACAGATCGTTTTGTACTGAAGTGACATTTCTGATACGAACTCAAACTCGCTGTCACTCTTGAGAGCTGATTATAAATACGGGCCCTAGTTAGAGAGAGTTACACAAACCATATCAAAGGCTGACTCTCACTCCGTACATAACGTCGTTTTTTGCATCGGTAGAGAAAAATAAGAAAAGATATACCATCTTATATCTACCGGGTGTAAGGGACAGCGTCCCGCAAACTTATAGGGGTTGCTCAGTCAACGAAACTAAACAACTACCACCAGGATCTTTTTTCAGGAAATGAAAAAAAAAAAAATTGCTTTTTCATACAAAATTACCACATTGATCAGACAATTTGTATGGGAAAGCAAAATATTTTTTTTTCATTTCCTGATAAAAATCCTGGTGATATGTGTTCATTATCGTTAACTGAGCAACCCCTATCAGTTTGCGGGACGCTGTCCCTTACACCCGGTATATTTTCAGTAAATGTTGCAAAATCCCGCCATTGAAATGCAAAAATCTAATTTCGTCCAAAAAGTCCCTAAACGAAATCAATTTAAATTTAAGGGCACCAGTTGGACATCGCCAAATCTATTTCGAAGTCTATTAAAATAAATTCTATTAGCGCGATCACTTATTGGGGCAAATTAAGCGGAATAATAGCGGCATTATTGACTGCCGTTGCTCAATTTTGGCTTAATAAATTGGGTTTTCAATGGTTTTTATCAAGAATTTGAGGAAAAAGATTTAATTTGGGTAATGCTTGATCGTTATGAAGGAAAGGTATTGAAATTTTTTTTTTGGTTAATTTGATTTGTATGTTTTATACATGCATACTAACAAATAAAGTCACACCTTTATCACCTGGTAGGCTGAGCGTAAATGATCGATGTCAGTCCATCGCCTAACTAAATTACAATAAACTGTAACCCTCGAGTCGCGAATCTCTTTTGCCGACTTCTATAGCAAGCCTGGGAGGAAAAGTAGCTGGAACACTATGGTTTTCTATTGCTCCTAGTTCAGCATGGAAGCATCAAAGATTTTATGTTTTGTGTTGAAAGAAAAGGATCATAATCTTGCAACCATCCTTCCAACTCCAACAAAACCAACTAGTACATTCTATGTTCTACTTATCATTGTTTAGGAATGACAGCGCGTTTCTCCAGTCTCCACATAACTCTTTAACACATTCATATTCACTCGTTTTATGGAGTAGTGCAATGATAATAAATGATTCGGTATATCATCCCTGTACTTACTCCTTTACAGCATCAATCACAACCATTCCCTCATTGTTGTGTGTCTGGGAATGTAAGAGCTTTCCATACTGTCGTCTACGAGATATTTTGCGTGAAAACTTCGGCATTTTACTATTAAGGAATTTCCTTGAGTACCCCCCCTATATAATGTACTCTATGCTGGTACTGTTGATGTGACGCCTCTATGTGCACTACAACTTCTTCGACGACGAAAAAATAGAATTCACCAACTGCTTTTCTTTCCGGGCATGCTGTAAAGCGAGTTGAGTGATCTGAGGGTAGTTTTTTGTGAAAATTGTAATTTACAGCCATATTAATTAAAAAAAAAAAACGCTCTGACTCCCGTAGCCTACGCACGTTTTTAAGCTCTACAACGACGTCTCTATTTTACTATGATGTCAATACGCGCTAGTAGGTACGTCAATTCTATTTTGGCGGCTCTTAAATCACAGCAGCTATTGGAATACTTAGAATTACAATTACCGTCCAAGTCCATAAAATCCGTCGTCGGTTGAGCGATTCGCGACCACAACTTTCTAAGAATAGCACACAAATTTAAACAACAAATGACATACGTAATACATAATAGTCGCGCCTACTTATCCCTTTCAGGGTAGGCAGAGCATCAACGGCCTCGAAAATGGGTGCTTCGCTTGTCTAACTTGTTTCGACATAAAGTTCCACCAATACGAACTAAGCATCCAAAACTCTCTAGGTAACTATCTTCATAATTCTCAATAGCTAAAGAGTGGAACTCACTACCTGCAACCGCCAACACTTCATAGGTAGAGTGAAAAGGCATCTTCTAGGGAGCTCGCTCCATAGTCGACTCCGTCTCTGTCGCTCCCGACCTAGACTGGAGACAAGAACAAACCCATTTCTAATTTTAAAAAAAACGTTCAGCTTTACAGCTCAAATTCACCCTAAAATTGATCAGATTTTTACACCCAGTATAGTGAGTATTCAGTTTGCAGTTTACCAAACAAGATATTAATTTCCAAAGTTTATTGTAATAATCTGGGGGTCGTATAATTTAGGGTAAGGGTGTTCAAGCCTTATTATTATTAGGGTAGAGGTTCAACCACTCACATTATTAAATTGTGTAAATCCTCATAATCACTTGAACTGTATATTAATTACCTATTGTATTCAGCGCACCTGCCTTTAGTGTTGTAGGGCCATGCCAGTATTCCGGGTTCAAGTAGGTAGACTAGTTTTCTCATTCTATGAAGTTGGTACGGCATGACCGCTTATTATATAACATTATTGAGGGAAAGAGAAGGAAAGAAAGGAATACTTTTTCAGAGACTTCTTCCAGAGTAGAAAAAGTGGATAAGCTACATTGACCAAATAAAAGCCAAAATAAACATCAAGACGTACAAGGAAGTTAAGGAGAATGTGGAATCTAGAGAAGACTGGCGTTTACTCCACCGACAAGATTATGATGATGGTCAAGTTGGTTATCGAGTTTGTAGGTCCTGTAGTCATTTTTTTAAACCATCTAAAATAGTTTTTAGTGATTAAGTACTATAAAAGACAGAAACGAGACCGTTCGTTCTTGATATTCATTTTGCATAAAGGATATGGGGATAAGCTATTCTGATATTATTTATAAAAAAAAAAAACACTTAATGTTGCTAATGGAACGGAATATAGGTACCTCAGAAATAAGACACTGAAAACAAATGATAATTTGCAGAGATTCCGTTGTTGCTTAGCAACCAGTTCAGATGGCGGTTAGCTTTTTTCTTAACCCCGAATTGGAGTTTTATGATATTACATTTTGCTTTTACCTCAATAAAGACAAACGTAGAAAATTTAATAATGTTTACAATTGAGCTTTATTTGTAAAGGAAAATAAATCTTCAAACATAAAGGCCCGTATAAATAATCAGCTCTCAAGAGCAACAGCGAGTTTGAGTTTGTATCAGAAATGACGTTTTAGCACATTTCTTTAATTTTTATGAATACGAGCTTAAGATATAGCTACGGGCTGTAAGGGACAGCGTACCAGGAACTGATTGGGATTGCTCAGTCAATGAAACTGAATAACTTGCACCAGAAAATTCTTACAGAAAAAAAAAACTTTTCCATACAAAATAATCACCGCACAAGTGAACCTGCTCCACAAAAAAATATTCATTAATTACTATAACATCACATTTTATTACAACAAAATCCGTTTCGATAACGTACAAACAAGATTGTGTTGGAAAAATCCTTGCGATACAATAAGAAAGCAGGATAAAACGATGTGATTATCGAGATAAGAGAGACGTATCGCTCGATGTCGGGTACAAGGGGATGTGGAATATCATGTTGTGTAGTCAGCCCGGGTTTTTGATCGACTTTCTTATGTTAAAATGAAAAACCAGCAAAGTGCGAGTCGGACTTGCGCCACAGAATATATAATAGCTTGCGCATACATTATCTTTACAACAACGGCGGGTGGGAGTTTGGTGTGAGTTGTTAAGTTTCCTTGACTGATCAACCCCTATCAGTTTGCGGTACGCTGTTTCTTACCTACACTCTATATCTATATTATGTAGATAATGTTTTTTTTTTTTTTTGTATAGATAATGTTTTTTTTTAAATAATATCACTATGTAGACACAAAGTCTAGCTACAACTGTCTACGGTTTCCTTTTCGTAGCAGGTCCTTCTACGGCGTAGCAATAGTGCTACGCTTGCTACGTAGTTGTGAGTTTGATTAACTTTGTCACGCTATATTGTATGTCATAGATCTCACAAGTCTTGGATGAAATCGATTAAATATTTTCCTCTCTTTTTATTTAATTTTTTTCTCGAATATACACATCTAAGTCACCCCCTGTTTCGTTCAGAATACCTTTTGATACAAAGAAGAAGAGTGATAGTTGGTTGGGTAGTAAAAAATATAAATATTTGATTAGACCATGCGTATAAGGTATTTTTCCATTTTATAGGTAACATAGCCTGTTATGTCCTAACTTTATGGTACAAATAAATAAAAAATAATAAAAGAGTGTTTGTGCACATTATTTTCAATAGGTATTTTTGTTAAATTATTTCTCTAATTATTTCTACATTTTATGATATTCTCAAAGATTTCTGAGCCCTAGGGCAGAAAATAGTATTATCCAGATACGATTTAGAACAAATTAAATGTTCTACAAAGAACATTCCCTTATGATATTGAAATGTCATCTAATATTGGAGTCCTCAAGTATAAGAGACAGTTTTCTGTTCAAGTTGAGGAAATTGCAACGGAACTGTAGCTGTGACGTCATGTCGCATTTGCTGAACAATGTCGAGATGGATGTTTCTACTTTATATCTTGTGATGTGGGGAAAAGTAAATAGTATCACTCACTGTGTGTATGTGTGTTACGCTCAATCTACGAATTCACTTATTGGCCGAAGAAAAGGATTTTTTTCGGCGAATAAGCATTCCAAAACGCTTATTCCGCGAAGTGGCAATCGCCAAACGCTCAAATGTCAAATTCAGGTTTTGGTTTTGACCCGCATATCAGCCCGACGACACACGTTCACCCGACGACCCATATTGACCCAAACACCTATGATAACAATTGTCATAAAAAATTAATTGAGTAAACTATTTTCAACATAACTAAACTAAACCCTGGCTCACGACCACCCTCTCACCGGAGTCCGGCGCCAAACAGCTTGCTGTGTTTCGTCGGTGCGTGAGACTACCAGTGCCTTAACAGGTGTGTTCTGGGTTAGCTCGCTCCATCGTCGACTCTGTCACGGTCATCGCTAACCTTTGTGTCAGAGTCAAGAGCTAACCTATTCAAGTAAAAAAAAAACACAAAATTTTTACCTATGGTATAATACTTATAATGAATGTAACTGATGGCTCATGGAGAAATCCTGCCTATATCGGTTTGTGGTCGATTCCGTTCCGATGTCGGAGCGGATTTCAATCTGCAAAATAAGGAAGTCTCGTTGCCGGGAAATTGATGCGATCAAACCTTAATTTCGTTACGGATTTCTGAAATAGGCGCTGAATCTTGAAATTTTCAGTTCAGCTTGTTTATTTTTTAATGTAGACTGTAAGTATGTTGTATCAGACTTTTTATTTTTCCACATTTTTCTTTCTATGTTACAAGTTATTTAACTATTTGATGTTACAAAAAAATATCATTCCGACATCAATGTCTTCTTTTTAAATTACTCCGTATATTCTAAGAAAAGTGTATGTTTTCTTACTGGCACACGTGTATTCGAAGTTAACGAGTGTAATATAGAATTCTTAGATGTTTTTATATGAAAAAGATACAGAATTGTCAAGTTAATTGGTTCTAAGTATACTCAATACGTTGGTAGCACACCACGGCTTGATAAACTTGAAAATACACACATTTTAGGAACAGGCATTTCCACTAAATGGAAATAGTTCAGAAGTGCCCTTCATGTCAGCCAAGTTGGTGGAGCCATAAAGCCCTCGACGTGTCACAGATATGGGGCTAGGAAGAGTGGGAGCGGCTGGTTGAATAAACTTGCAGATTCATAGTTGGTAAGGCTTTTGTTACTTTAAGCATAGTCACGCCTCGCTTCTGGTTTATTTTATGCTGGCTGATGGCTGGCTGAGTATATAATGATATGAAAGTCGTAGCTCTGCTGTCAAGAAAACTTGACAAACTGCTTTATTTATTTTGATACCAGTAAAGAGTTTCAAATTGCGTGACATGTAGGTATTTTATCATTTCCACCAATTAAAGTTTGTACGGATACAAATTTTAATTGATGCCTTTTCTGAAACAGAATGTAGCATAAAATAGAAAAAAAACGGATATTTCTTTGACAATTTGGTAAATCTTTGATAAAAAAAAAAGCTCAACACGCTTGTCGCTTATTTCGTGGCATCAACTTGAACGTGTCCAAGTGAGCACAATAACTACCGTGTTCGAGTTTCAACACTTTCAACTCAACTGCTTTCACGTGAAATGGTCTTTCTCCACAGTTTATGCGGGTAGTCGGTAAATATTTCTCTGAAACGCTGAATAATAGAGAATAGCTGCACTGTTCTGTGAAAAGAAAACACAGCAACGTTTTAAAATAAACGTTGTTAATAGCTGCATCAAGCTCCGTCTATTGAATAACTTTCCGTACCATATTTACTGTGCTATTATTGTATAGTCAGTCTTGCCTGTCTCCATCACGGGATAGGTAGAGCATCAAGGGATTACGGGGCGAGTGTGACGCCAGGGATGTAAGGCGCGAGGAGCAGGCTGGATAAGAGGGATGCGACAGACGCAAGAGACAATTATCAATTTTAACCCCTGTCGATTCCGGTAGAAACTGCCATGCTGGACTGGGAGCGATAGAAAAACATACAATGTGCCAGCTGCATCTCCTCCCGGGCATGCTGTAAAAACCAGCTAAGGGATTCTTCAGTATATTGTAATTTAGACGATGGGCTGACAACCTGTCACTAGCAAGCAATATCTTAAACAACCCTCAAAACATGTCAGACGTGGCGGAACGACCTTTGTTTGGGTCGCTGACGCTCTGCCTACCCCATAAGGGATAAAGGCGTGATTTATGTATGTATGTATGTAGATTCCGGTAGAAGGTTAGTGCCCATGGTGTATAATCTAAAATTAATAAAAAGCTAGTATTTGATACGAGTATTTACATAGTATGGGACAAATACATATGACCTATATTCCTCATAATTTTTTATAATGTACAATGTTTTCGATGCTGTCATAAAATATGTGAATTGAAGTCAAGTGAGTTATGTTTTTTATATCCGTAGCTCATGATGTGTGCCTTTTTGTTGCAGGTAAATAAATCAGTTTATTTAACAATGGCGTGCGAACGTAAGTAAAATCCTTTCATAAGAAAAAAGTTCATTTTTCACAGGTTTATTTTTCAAAAGTTCATTTTTTACTTCAATATTATTATTTCTTGAATAACTCAGCGGCAAAATATAAATGCACATTTTGGCATGGAATAAAATGTCTAGAATCTAGCTGCGAAAAACACTAGTTTCTCCTTAAGTTCTTAGCCTGTGGCTGCAACTGATTTATCTTGTTTATTGGTATTTGATATGGTTGATCGATTAATTAGTTGGCATTTGGCAACGGACTGGAATTCAAGAAATGTGGACTTGAGCGTCGCGTTACTATGAAGAGCATACTGAGATTTGCTCACTCGTGTAGAAATAGTGCAATCCAAAAAAAAAAGTACATCATACAATAGTCTCGCTTTTTCCATTACAAGAGGAAGTTTTTACCATATCTCATAGTTTCATAGGCCCGTATTTATAATCAGTTCTCAAGAGTGACAGCGAGTTTGAGTTTGAATCAGAAATGTCATTTCAGTACAAAACGGCCTGTCAAATCCACACTTAATAATGCTCTCAAACTTGAGATCGCTTTATAAGGCGCGTATTTATAATCAGCTCTCAAGAGTGACAGCGAGTTTGTGTTTGAATCAGAAATGTCATTTCAGTACAAAACGGCCTGTCAATTCCACACTTAATATTGCTCTCAAACTTGAGATCGCTTTATAAATACGAGCCTAAATACGAGCCATAGAGAGGGTATTTTATTGCAATTTAGGCGATGATGGGATGATGATAATAACGCGTTATTACAGAGGTAAACAATAAATATACACAAAATATCCTTGTCAGATCAGACGTGGCTAATAACTCTGTCTACCTCATGTGGGACAAACCAAAGTTATGATTTTGCATAGTAGCACATTTACTCGTCGACTATATTATATAGCATGATATTCAGAAATGGTGGCATATTAGTAAAACTCCTTTCTATTCAAATATGTCCCCGTATGACAAGGAATCTTTACATCAAATACCATTAACGAAATGTGTTTGGTTATCAAATATGCATAGCCATCGTATTCCATCTTATAATATAGGATTAGGGTAACCGTAACATATACCGACATATTATTTTTATTAGGTCTGCTCTTGATACTATTCTAACTGGTAACTGAAATACAATAGAGCGAGTTTACCCAGAATCTGTATCCATCATCTCCCTAGCATTATTCCCAAATTTCTCGGGGTCGGCTACCTAATCTAGGGGATTTGACGAGGGTACTGGTTTTTACACATAGCGACTGCCATCTGACCTCCGCAATCCAGAGGGCAAACCAGACAAGCTAGTACAATCTGTAGAAGACCGACAAGCAGGCAACCCTTCGGTGACTATTCAATAAATCCGCATAAAAATAACTGATGATGTGGAAACCCTATTCATACCGCCCAAAATTTCTATTCGTAACACAAACCAACCGCAACGATGTTGATATATCAACGATCAAATATAAGTGATATACAATATTCTACGACATACGAGTATGCTTATGTAGCAAAGGTAAATGAAAATAAATGTATATTTTTTCGTCAATCCTTGAACGAAGCCTTGGACTCACACACACGATAAAATATGTATGAAAATCATTTTATTAAAGTGGCAGTGGTGGCCATGAGTAGCGATAAGGCCAGTGGGTAGATCACCAGTCCAATGGTTCGACGACATCGTCGAATTCATTGGCGCAAACTGGATGAGACTAGCACAGGACCGTGAGGAGTGGCGCAGTAAAGAAGAGGCCTGTACCCTGCAGTGGGTGGATGTGGGCTGAAGATGATGATGATGATGATGAAAGTAGCAGGAGTTGTGAGAAACAGTACTAAACTGACAGAATACACTACCTAGCAGAAAATTCCACGTGGTACATTCAGCGGTCAATTTACACAGGAAAGCGACGCGACGCGACACAACGCGCACTTCTCAAGAGTTTGATATAATACTTATAGAACTTTATTTAGTATGCAAAAATATAGTTTCATTGACAGAACTCGAAAATTCCAGAATGTCGCTTCATGATACAGCGAAATGCATCTTCAAGCAGCTTCAGGCTGCTTCCCGTTGTGAACTGACCTTAAAATTTTGGTCATAAAATACATTACATTTTTCTCACGACTCATCTGGCAACAAAATAGAGGCAAGCGAAAATAGACGTCTACATATTCTCATAGTAATTTCCACGTCGTCATGTTAGAATGTTGACATAGTGCTAACCAGCCACGTGTATGAGCTATGAGCTAAATTAATACATAATTGAACATGGCAGGTACGATAAGCTCGCTTGCAGCGTACCTACCTACTGTACGATGTAATAGATACTCGTAGGTAGCATCATGATGCTATAAGACATGGCTTATGGAGAAGAGTGAAATTTTCACAAGTAAAAATATACCGCGTGTAAGGAACAGCGTAAACTGATAAAGTGTGCTCAGTCAACGAAACTGAACAACTATCACCAGGAAATTCTTTCAGGAAATTAAAACAAAATTTTGCTTTTCCATACAAATTGTCTGATTGAGGTGGTCATTTTGTATGGGAAAGTCGATCGCAAACTGATAGGGGTTGCTCAGTCAAAGAAACTGAACAACTATCACCAGGATATTCTTTTAAGAAATTAAAAAAAAATGACTAAGATGTGGTCATTTTGTATGGGAAAGTCAAAAATGTTTTTCAGTTACTAAAAAAAATTCCTAGTGAAAGTTGTTCAGTTTCATTGACTAAGCAACCTTTATCAATCAGTTTGCGGCACAACGCTGTCTCTTACACCCGATAGAATTTCTGTATAAATTGTATTGGATATAGTGCTGAAAAAAAAAGGTTTTTTTTTTTCATATTTCGACCTATGTTCCTTAGTGAAAATTGTTTGGTTTTGTGAGTAGGTTTAACACCCTAAAGTTAGGTCAGTTTTTTTTCTTTTTTCTCGGTATAATGCAGATTTATCATCTTATTTACTGTGCCACAAAGGCTCGTATTTATAAAGCGATCTCAAGATTGAGAGCAATATTGATTGGATTTGACATGTGATTTTGTAATTGAATGACATTTCTGATACGAACTCAAACTCGCTGTCACTCGTGAGGGCTGATTATAAATACGGGCCTAAATGGACCCATAGCACATGGTATAAGAAATAAGGTTCTTTGGGATAGTTCACCCCTGCACTGCATAAAAACTCTACTGAAATTCCCCGCACGTACTCTCAGAGGCACGCACAGAGCATTATTGGGCGTTTTGAACGTGGTTTTGTTTCTAACATAAAAAAGCATTTTTATTATATTTTTGGTAACTTTGTAGATAGAAGTTACGATAACAAGATTTGATTTTATTTCATTTCCAAAAGAAAGAACAAGTAAATGTATTTTTAAAAGTTATCTAACATTTACTTTGTAATTGGCAGACGGATGTTTATAAAAAGTTAAAAATATTATTACTGGCACTCTTAACGCTTTTTTTTAGTAAAAAATATACTCAGTGAGGATTTATTCTTTCATAATTATTGCAATTTAAGAAACATTTATAGAGCTCTAAGATTGCGGAATAAACCATCTTGAACGACCAATTTTAGAAAAAAACATGTAAGTTCCAAAAACTGTGTGCTCCAAAAATACGGACGACGACGCTCCAAAATAACTCCGTCCATGTATAAATCGGCCAATTTCCATTAAGTTACAATCTTCCCCTGTCGTTATTTCATTCTATTGCACCGACCGAATCTCATGTTTTATTCAAGCTCAACTTTCGTTCGTTCATTAGTAAATAGTTTCGTTCATTCATTAGCGAAGACATAACTAACTAGTAGCGAATTCGGATGCTGACTCAGCAAAGTTGAAGGTAAACTGTGTTCTTTTTCAGCGATTCTATTCAAGAAAGGCAATCTAAGACCCGTATTTATAATCAGCTCTCAAGAGTGACAGCGAGTTTGAGTTCGTATTGGAAATGTCATTTCAGTACAAACGACCTGTCAAATCCATACTTAAGATTGCTCTCAATCTTGAGAGTGCTTTATAAATACGAGCTATATTGCTACTTTAAATTCATCATCAATCGATAAACGACTCGAAAGAGGTTTCTCGTGTTGTAAACTGCCTTATTGCATAGATAATATGCTTCTGACGAAGTTTTTAACGACTGAAAGCTACAGTTCAACGTGCGCTTCCAATCACAGAATCTTTTTCTAGACAGACAATCAGGTATTTCATTCTGAATTTAATCAAATTGGGAAAAATCTCAAAGGTAGAAAAGATTACTATAGTCAGACTATACAGATGACTTTACATTATTAGTTTGGGCTTCAATAAACAAACAAACACACACACACACACACACACACACACACACACACACACACACACACACACACACACACACACACACACACACACACACACACACACACACACACACACACACACACACACGCGCGCGCGCGCGCGCGTTCATAGATACTATAAGATAAAGCGCTGCAATATTAGACGAAGTGCTTGTTCTCTCTGAAACTGTAAAACTAGGGTAGTTTATAACGACACAACTTTGGAGCAACCACTTCTAGTTTCTCGACAAAACTTCGCGTTCTCATGCACTGTCTGTATTATTTGTAGTTCTGCAAAGATAACATGCGCGCTACAGCATTATTTTGTCGTCGCAACGGTAGTAATTCGGCGTTGCAAAAGATAGGTACGTCTTTAATAATATAAATCTACGTCCTTTTCTTTTATGCGAGAGAAGAAAAGGTTAGATTAATTTAAGTCGTGTTCGTGCCGAATTGCTACCATTATCTAGTCACTAGATTCTAGTGCTTAGTATAAAATAATGCCTACACTTTTACATTGTAAAATGTATCTTACGAAAAATGATTTCACGCACATTTCAGAATTTCACTATGATGTAGGTAGTAAGTAAGTTTTAAAGCCTAATTCATATTAAACAAGATCCTCCTGAATACTAAGGCCCGTATTTATAATCAGCTCTCAAGAGTAACAGTGAGTTTGAGTTTGTATCAGAAATGTCATTTCAGTACAAAACGGCCTGTCAAATCCATACTTAATATTGCTCTCAATCTTGAGATCGCTTTATAAATACGACCCTAAAGTACCTAAAGCGTAACTTTGCTCTACCGTTACTGAATTTATTTGGAAAAAGCTTAAATCTGGTAAAAAAAAAGCTGTTTTTCTTAAGTAAAACCACTTACTCCACAAAGAAACTCGTTCTGAACTAGTGTTGTTACACGACCGGCTAAGTAGTCGGGTAAGCGGAAAGTTTTAAACCGTCCCGGGCTCTTAGTGTTCCGGGAGTTTTCAAGAAGCGCAGTAACACCGACTTGTTGACGATAACTGAGATAACACCCACAGACATACGATACGCTAGCTAAAATGGTGACAACTTTGTCTGTTTCTGAGGCTCGTATTTATAAAGCGATCTCAAAATTGAGATCAATATGGATTTGACAGGAATATTAAGTATAGATTTGACAGGTCGTTTTGTACTGAAATGACAATTCTGATGCGAACTCAAACTCGCTGTCACTTTTGAGAGCTGATTGTAAATACGGGCCTTAGTAACAGTTTTTCTTAGCTTCCGTACTGGATGAATTTGATTTTAAAATGATAATAATTATCATCAAAATATTATGATTTCATCATCATCAGCCAAACAGTCCACTGCTGGACATGGGCCTCCCCAAAATTGGGGGTGTATGCCATATTCACCACGCTTGGCAGGCGGGTTGGTGAGCGCAGTAGAAGTCTTCTATTCACAGGGAACGCTGCTGCTCAATCCCTACATTTATCCCTTAGTCGCCTTATACGACACCCGCAGGAAGTGATGGGGTGATGCT
This sequence comes from Scrobipalpa atriplicella, assembly GCA_029255725.1. NCBI lineage: Eukaryota > Metazoa > Arthropoda > Insecta > Lepidoptera > Gelechiidae > Scrobipalpa > Scrobipalpa atriplicella. The sequence goes on along the minus strand of JARACY010004040.1, from coordinate 7,861 downwards.
ATTCTAACCCGGCACCACACCGCATTATGATTTGCAAACCAAAATTAAGGCTTGTGTTTATGAAGTGATCTTAAGTTTGAGGTCAAATATTAAGTTTGGATTTGACAGACCGCTTTTTACTGAAATGAAATTTCTGATACGAACTCAAACTTGCTGCCAGTATCAAGAGCTGATTTTTAATACGGGCCTAAACGCAGATTTCGTTTCAAAGTCCACCATTTGATTAATTCCACTCAAAATAACACAAAACCTATTATATTTCTTTTCAAAAGAATTAAACAAAAAATTCAACCGGAAACTCGTTATTTAAAAAGCATGACGGACGCGTGTATCAATGGATACTCGAAAGCCTCCAATATATTGTCAAATTGGAAATGCCTCGTCGGGATAAAAACCTCAAAAGCCTTTGAATTTTGTTTAAATTAGCTTCGATGAATTTTCTACCATGTGTAAGGTTTGAGACAGACGAACCGTATGACAACTGCAACCCAACAGCAATATTTGCTGGTGCTACGACTGCATTACTTTCGCATCAACCGTGCGTGCAATCATACAACTTTGCTCATTCATCATTTATATCACACAGACTGCATTCTAATTTTAATGGAACTGCAACACTATCTCTAAAGCAGGTCTTTTGCAGTTGAGGCAGGTATGATTTGAATGTAAGTAGTTACTCCATAGTTAGCATGAGTACTACAATATTGGACTGCATGGTTAGGTAGCAAACTTTATCTGAACTACAATATTGCAGTTGAAATGCAGTTCATCTGTCTGGACCGTAATTGAAATTGCCTGACGCTCGGTCGAATTTTCCGCGTCACATTTAGGATAGTAGGTCAAATTTCGTGACAAAGTGGTGGTAACCAACTTATTAGCTGCCAGCTTCAATTTTCACGTTTATGATCTACTCATCTCTTTGGTATGATGTGCCTTCAGTACGACCACGCTTTAAATGATCGTGGTAAAAAAAAGAAAGCCGCCATTTTGAAATTTCACATTTTACATTGTTGTACGAGTATGTAGGTAGCCTGCATAATATTTGTAACGAGTAAACTCAAAAATTACTCGACGGTAATTAAAAAATCTTTCACCGTTAGAAAGCTTCGTTCACTCTGAGTAACATCGACTATTTTTTTACCATGGCTAAAAATCTGATTACTCATTAAACTGCGGCGCAAAAAGCTAATATCTTTTAAAATTTGATAGAAATGGCACGTTAAGGCGTTGAACTCGGTCGCTGTCTCTGATAGTGGTCGTTAAACAGACCATGTCAGAGGCCTATAAACTATTTGACGGTTTAGAAACTCTGATATTGATCGACTTGAAACCCACACGACAAGGAGATAGAAATTTCCTAAATCCCAGAACAATAGCTGACGTCACGCGTGGAAATACCGCGATCAGTCGCGAAGAACCCTGGAGTCTGAGTCTTTAAACCACCTAATAGGCCTCTGACATGGTTTGTGTAACGACCACTTTCTAAGACAGTGACCAGAATCGATGGTTCAACGTGCCTTCCGAAGTAAGTTATGGTCATTCGTTTTGAATATGGCAGGAAAAAATTTAAAATGAAAGGAATTTCTTAAACAATAGCTGACACATGAGAGTATTCAAATATCTCGTGACCCGAATCCCGACCGGCGCGCGCGCAATGACGTCACGCGTGGAAATAGCTGAGATCTAGCACGTGGGGCGCCCACGCAATGTTGCCGCAGACATAAGAAATATGGATTGTAACAACCAACGCTTTGTGAAAGTAAACTGTAGGGGAAAGAGTTCTATCTTTGAAGTAGATAATATTTCCTATATATCTATTCACTAAACTTATTTTATGTGCCACATAATGCCATATTATTATTGGCAAAGCGACAACGGTTTAGTAAAATTCGTTTTAAAAATTCGTGAAGGGTTTTCACAATAAATAATACAATAAGTAAGTATGGGGTGGGATGGGATAATATCTACCTCCTAGTGGTCCCATCCCGGGCAACAGCAACACAGGCTTGCCTGTGAATAAGTCCGGCTGAATGATCCCCACAAAGCGGTGGTAGGGTAGGCTCCGCAAGGGGCTCGCTACCACCCTCTCACCGTGATCCGGCGCCAAACAGCTTGCTGTGTTCCGTCGGTGCGTAAGAATACCAGTGCCTTAACAGGCATCCTCTGGGTTTGCTCGCTCCATCGTCGACTCTGTCACGGGCATCCCTGACCTAGTGTCTAGAGTCAAGAGCAAACCCATTCCAAAAAAAAGAAAAAAAAGTATCATCTGATGGTCCGGACTCCGGAAATGGTACGGCACTTGGCCAGTTTTTTCACTGAGTTTTCTCAGCCCTTAATAACCTTGACAATATGAAAAATCCATCGGAGTTTTTTGAAGTTCTTTGTAATTACGAAAAAGGACGACCAAATCCTATTGTTCAGCTAACGAGAACATTTTATCCAATGGGAAAATTGTAAATTAAAATGTTGCTAAATTCTTTATAACGAGGATTTTTGTTTCTTTTCATTATTGAAGCCATAAATTGTGGAAAGGAGTTCAACCATATATACAACTGATTAGCTTTTGCTCGTGGCTAACTATGTTTTTTTTCCATGGAAATGAGGGATTTGTGAAACGCTTCATAGTAGTTAGATTTTTAATACCTATACGGGGTGTAAGGGACAGTGTCCCGCAAACTGATAGGGGTTGCTCAGTCAACAAAACTGAACAACTATCACCAGGAATTATTTTCAGGAAATGAAAAATAAAATTTGCTTTTTTATACAAAATGACCGCCTCGATCAGACAATTTTGTATGGATTTTTTGTTCATTTCCTGAAATATTTTTCTTTCTAATTATTATACTTCTACCCCACGCTCGGTGGAGTCAATTGAGTTTTCCCGAGGGAACATACCCCAAATAATAACTTACTCTGAAAATTCTCTGATATTTAAATAAAAAAATGGATGTACTCCATATCTAAAAAGAGGCTTATAAGGTCCCAAGGGTACTGGCATACGAAATTATCCTATTCAATTTTAATGGGAACATGAATAAGGTTGCTGTTAGACGAGCCGAAAATAAACAAGCAGCAGGTTTTTGTTCATTTAATATATATTTTTATTACTTTTAAACTATCTATAATGTTCAAGTAAAATCTGACAGAAAAAATTATCCTGGGACATTCGGCACAGCATTGCCAAGTAGGCTGTTGAAGTCGTCTATTTAATATTGGAAGCATTGAATCTGTTCATTTCAATAAATAATGAATTTATGTATAAACAATTAATTGGGTAAAGTATATTTTTTTGAAGAAACGAACCTGTTTTTCATTTTTATACACTTACGTCCTCTGTCGATCACTGAATTTTCTCTGAAAAATCAAACGAACGACACAAAAACGAAGAATTTCATTGGTCGTATAACTTACTGCCTATTTTTTTTTTTGCGAATTATATGATTCTATTTCTGTGGTTGTTTGCGAAAAGAGGCTTTTCCTTCACGCAAATTTTCTTAGGGATTCGAGTCCGGAAGACATTTTTAATGACCTGTCATTTACAAACCCACAAACCCCAGACAGGTGAAGAATTATTTCACATTGTGTAGCGGCGCAAACCTGTTTGTCATTTCTGCAAGCTTCGCACCCCGTGTACATAGAGTCCAAGTTCTTTCCAGAAATTAAATTTTACGTAAAATTATTCCTTTTGGCTTTGAGATCACTAAGTACAACAGAATACTACATTAGAATACCGGGTTCGGAAATTGTTCAGCCTGCCAAACTTGTGTTTATGTACAGCATGTGGCTCTATCATCATTATCATCATCAGCATGTATCAGTCCACTGCTGGACATAGGCGTCTCCCATGGCACGCCACTCAGCTCGGTCTTCAGCCGTACTCATCCAATGTATGCCCGCTTTCTTTCGAATATCATCGCCCTACCTGGTTTCAGGACGTCGTATTATGTGACTCTATGAGAAATATAATTTTTAGGCAGTAAAACTATTTTCTGTTTCTTAATTTTTCTGTTTGCATTGCACACTCACAACCCATCCACTAGGGCGGTTTTATCACTCATATTTAATGCGGTTCTAAACCCGGATGAATTGACGTCACTCCAGCTGAAGCGATGCAGGTGAGGCTGAGATATTCCTTATCGTAAACACGAATCCATCATATATCATATCATACAGCGCCGGTAATGTATTGCTGTGTTGATAGACAAGGTTTATAACGCATTCCGGAGAATTTTTGCTTTTTTATAGAAGACGATTCGATACCAATTTCTATGATACTATTCAAGGGCTATTGTGTTTGTTCTATACGTACAATAAATAAACAGCCCATTTAGGTACATATTTTATGGAAAATAAACTACCAACAGGACTAATTTCAATTGAGTTATCTTTATCGAAGTGCAATTTTATCCACAGTTGAGCTCATTATGACTTTTTAGGAAGAAATACGTAAAAACTTAGCTGAGCGAGTACTAACAATACAATATATTGTACCTATTTCACAAAACACAGATATTACAAAATACATGGAAACAGTCAGTCAGTCAGTACTTAGGCCCGTATTTATAATCAGCTCTCAAGAGTGACAGCGAGTTTGAGTTCGTATCAGAAACGTCATTCCAGTACAAAATCACCTGTCAAATCCGCACTTAATATTGCTCTCAATCTTGAGATTGCTTTATAAATACGAGCCTTATTATTATAACTAGAAGTATTTGCTCCCAACAGTATTTGTATTTTGTATTCAAATCTGGGAAACCCGATGCGAAAGGAAAGGGTACCCAAATAATATAATGGAATTTTATCTCACTTCATGTCACTTTCATCCAATTTTACGAGGGTCTTATTCCACAATAGTTAGGTTTACTCTTTGAAATGGTTTGGTAGTAAGTATTCACGTTACTTGTTATGGTTTTTTTTTGTAAAATAAACGATTGCATACTTTGGTGCCGTGATTGAAGAAAAATTTTTGTTTGCCAATATAAAATTTATACCTAATGACTTGAATTTAAGGATGGTTTTCAATACACGGGCTGTATGAGTCAAGTTACAGTCACGTTAATTTCCTAAAACTTGATATTTATTAAAGAGTATTTAAAAATCATTATTACGTGACTTGCTAAGTATCTTCAATTCAACAAGAAAGCTGCGCTATAGAACACAAAATAAAATCTTTATTTTTAAAGATTAATAAAACATTTTTTTTGACAAAAATACTTTAGCAGTAATCAGAGCTAAATGCTGGCAGGTACTTATAAAACTAAAGGTTCAATTCAAAAGGAGAACAAAGAAAAAGAAAATACGTCTGGAATCGTGACCATTCTACGTTCCGTTCGCATTTTCCTTCTACCATGTTGAATTTTCTAGTCGTTATAGATAGTTATGTAATAATACCTGGCTGGTTAACTGAAAATCTATTATTTTAGAAAATTTAGAAAATTTTATTTTATTGTTGCCATAATTTAATTTAGGGAACTTATTCCTACAATTTATATTCTTCATAATTTCGCTTTTCACACTGTTGTCCTAGGTCCAAGTCCCTATTATACGGGGTGTAAGGGACAGCGTCCCGCAAACTTATAGGGGTTGCTCAGTTAACGAAACTGAACAACTACCACTAGGAATTAATTTCAGGAAATGAAAAAAAAAATTTGCTTTTTCATACAAAATGACCACATCGATCAGACAATTTGTATGGAAAAGCAAATTTTTTTTTTCATTTCCTGAAAAAAAATCCTGGTGATATGTGTTCAGTATCGTTGACTGAGCAACCCCTATCAGTTTGCGGGACGCTGTCCCTTACACCCGGTATTTGTTAGGTTTTTATTCTATTTTTAGAAGCATCATTTATCCTTATTAGTCTTTTTATTACTTAAAAAATTTAAGCTACATGCGGCTACAAAATTACATTAACTCTACATCATTTACCAAGCTTACAAATCACTATTAAATTTTTCATCCAGATTTTGTAACAAAAAAATAAAATCGTAAGGTTAAAAACAAAAACTAAATCCTAGTTAAAAATAAACTATGCTTTCTAAAGACTATCCACTTGTCCCTATAGACAAAGAAAGAAAAAAGAAAATAGTCCGATGCCGTGACCGGTTCACGATTCGCTCGCATTTCTTTCCAGCCAGTTTGTAGTTTTTATAGTCGTTTTAATGTACAAATGGAATAGCCGCACTGGGAATTCTAACCTCGCAATTTGTAATTAACCGGTAATGTTTCAATCGGGCCTGTGTCTGGTTAATGTGTCATTAATGGCTTCAATACAACGATTGGATATAAGGTAGATGAGTAATAAATAGCTTTGTTTACTTTTTATTTCATGGTTCTAAACATTTCAATGGCTGAGGTCAGAAAGGTAACTCAGTCTGTTTTTCAATTAGAAATGATGGCTCTTGACTCTAGCTAGACACAAGAGGGATGATAGTAACAGAGTCGACGATGGAGCGAGCTCACCCAGAAGATGTCTGTTATGGCATGGCACTAGCACTCTCACGCACCGACGGAACACAGCAAGCTGTTTGGCGCCAAACTCCGGTGGTTGTGTGGTCGTGAGACAGGCGGCCCTTTGCGGAGCCTACCACCGCTTTGTTGGGATCATCAGTCGGATTTATTCACGGGCAAGCCGTTACCCGGGCCGGACCACTAGAAGGTAGATCTCCTCCCACCCCAAAGTTATTTCAAGTCATTCATAGGCTATTGATGGGTTACATTGTAGATAGATTTTAGCTCCAACGTAGTTCTACCTGTGAAACCTGTGATATACTCGTATCAATCTTCTTTTACTCTAAACAGATCTCTTTAAAGAAGTTTGTTTCACACTCCATTTTAACAAAGACTATTCAACACGAAATAAGAAAGGACATTACAAGCGACAAGTTCCACAACACACACAACATTCGGACAAAGATTCGAAACAAGATCAGGAAAAGGAGAAGTTGTAATCTCATTTAGAAGTAGTCCTACGACGTGGACAAAGGGCCGAGAAAATCTACGTGACGCTACTCCATAGTGGGTTATTTATACAACGTGTAACAGAAAGGGTATATGCATCGAGAAATGTGTGAATCTACCCATGAAACTGAACAACTTTCCCTAAGAAACATAGGTCGAAATACGAAAAAAAAATTGACTTCCCATACTAAATACGCTATCAGCTGATGCATTTAGTATGAAAGGTCACGATTTTTTTTTCGTTTTTCGACCTATGTTTCTTAGGGAAAGTTGTTCAGTTTCATGGGTAGATTCACACATTTCTCGATGCATATACCCTTTCTGTAACACCCTGTATATTTAGTTAAGTTGTGCCCTCTACGAATCGATAGCATTTTTGTACTACGTTTACAAAACAAACACGTTATAAAAGCCAATTAATGTGTATCCGCATATATATAGGTACAAGTACGAAGCAGTTCTCAATGAGCGTCGGCTGGGGCGGGGGCGGGGTCAGTAGGAGAACTGTCAAATCGATGTTTAATCTCATGATAACAATTTTTTTTTTCGTTAGGCACTTTCTACGCCACGTTCATTTGAAGCGTGATCAATGTACAGTCGTACAAGGATCTTTTGGCGCTTGGGTGACATTGACAGGAGTTTTTTTTGGGCTTCGTTTAGCTTTTTCGAGAAGTAAGCTACAGGTTTTTCACATCCATCAGTTTGCGTCTGTTTCAAAACAGCTCCGAAATCCTCTATAGAGCCCAAAAAAGCTCCTGTCAATGTCACCCAAACGCTAAAAGATCCTTGTACGACTGTACATGCTTTGCGAACTTTCAAATGTCAAAACGTCATTCCGTTTAAGAAGTTATAAAAAGAATCAGCCCCCACAATCTAGAGCTGGAGTACCAAGAAATTAGTCATT
>JARACY010004039.1:0-29146 GCA_029255725.1 Scrobipalpa atriplicella | reverse complement strand
ATGGTAACTATATTTATCACACAATAGGATAGGACTCGGAATAAATAGCTCTCTTATCATCCACAATCCATATTTAGCATAGATAGGCCATCATAGGCTCTTTATTTACAATATTAGTAGGTATGGATTCAATTTCTGTGGTATGCCCATTGATAGGTACATTGAGTTCATAGAACTTATCGTTGCGTGATGAATCCTATGCCATGATTATGTGGAAAAAGTCGCTTTGAATCAGCAAAATGTAATTTTACTAACCAGAAATTCGGGTCCTAGAAACATTCCGCCTCGCGTTTTTTTAGTTAACTATTAATAGTGGGAATTTTATTTATAGCGCCTCTTTAGATTATAAGTTTAATTGTAAGAGTTAGTATTTAAGTATTTGTTTATTTTATTTTTTAATTATTATTATTTATTATTTAATTGTACCTATGACATTGTAATTGTTTAAATTGAATAAAGCTATTTCCTGATAGTGGGAATAAGTTATCTATTAGAGTTATACCCCTGCTAATTAGTAGGGTTTGTACAACGAAGCCCGCTCGCTTGTATATCGAATTAACATAAAAATATCGATAAAGCAGCTGTACATCACTATTAATTTATAAATAGTGGTGGTAGTTATATCGCTGCTCTGTGTTTTACGGCCGATTAATTGTTTTCGGGACAAAGACAATTGGGCTGATTCACTACTTCCTATACAGCCTAGCTTAGATAATATATTTTGTTGTATTTCTATTTAAACTAAGATAACACTTTCTTTTTGATACCATGGAGAGTTTGTAGGAGCACCATGTTTAAATAAAATAAAACATAAATATTATAGCATAACTAAGATAAAAGAAAAAGAAAGAAATGTCGTGATCTGTCAATGATGTCATACATAATATTCTGTACATAATATTGTCAATAGGCATGCTAACTGGGTGGCTAAAAAAAAAATCAAAACTTAAAACTGATGGCAAAAATATTGTGGATCTCATTCACCATTTGAAAAAATATGAACATTTAGATTTAATAATCGAGTTAAAAATATAGAAGTTATTGATTTGAGTAGTCAATATTTACAGGGCAGTGACGTCATAACTCTCAATTTTCATACAAAAAAGCGTTTTGACATTTCATAAAAAGTTGCTGATTTGACTTGTAGGAAAATAGCGTATTCTGTTCACACAATTTCCATGTCCTGCTGTAATGTCCTGTCACATTTTTAAAATAAAATATTTTTGGGTCCTAATTTTATAAAACCTTTACCTGTGGTCTATTAGCTTTTAAATTAATTAGAAACAGAAAACCTAAAATCATAAATCTAATGATAGGAATAATTTTATAATTTCGTGGGTAACTGTAACTAGGCGATGGGCTGACAACCTGTCACTATAGCAATATACAGATCTATATATACAGATTAATTATTTGTAAATTTAATTATCTTTTTTCTTTTTTATATTGTATTGACATCTTAATTTGACTAAGTATTTGTTTCATTCATATATCTAAAATATTTTAATGTATACTTTGACATGGTCTTACGACTCTATGTTTGCATGCCAAATAATTTGGTTAAATGTGTGATACTGACATTTTATATGATTTTGTGACATCTATGTATATTCGAACCACATTTAAAGCAAATAAAGAATTCATTCATTCATTCATTCATATCTGGAATAACCCTCAAAACTTGTCAGACGTGGCGGAACGACCTTTGTTTAGGTCGTTTACGCTCTGCCTACCCCATTAGGGATAAAGGCGTGATTATATGTATGTATGTAATCATACCTAACGCCGTCAATCTCGGAAAAAATTCCCTTCTAGAAAATGACATAGCATGCTAGTCATAAATGACATGTTTTCTACGATCGGACAATATGACATTCATGGTAAATAACATATGCATGTTCACTAAAGTGTGCAGAGGATGTCGTGTGTTATGTAACTTATATAAGTAAGTATAAGAGTTGCCTTGATATAGGCCCGTATTTATAATCAGCTCTCAAGAGTGACAGCTCGTATCAGACGTGTACGGTGGCATTTACTCTCATTACATGGTTGACTGGGATTTAAAAAAAATACAAGTCCTCGTAGCATGCCCCCGCGCGTCTGTCTGTAAAAATTCCATACAATAATTTGACAGATAGATATGATAAAAATGGCTATTTCAGTCTTATCGCGGTGGTGGCACGCTATATTTCCCAGGCATATTGTAAAAGCTAATAGAGAACTTTGGTGCATTGTAATGTGCTTTGGTAGGCTGACAACTTGTCACTTTAGTAATACACAATACACCCTTTGTCGTGAGGGAAGCTATTTTAAGAAGCGTTAATGTTCTGCCTACCCTAATAGGAATGCCAATCAAAAACCCAGTAAAGGTAGCGGATAACATAAACAAGCAAGTTCTTTAAAAAATAACGTTAATATCGGTTAAATCGGGTTTCTTCCATGCTGGACTGGGAGTGATAGAAAAACATAGAATATGCCAGCTGCTTCTCCTCCCGGGCATACTGTAAAAACCAGCTAAGGGATTCGAGGGTTTTAATGTATTGCAATTTAGGCGATGCGCTGACAACCTGTCACTATAGCAATACACATGACCATCTGAAATAACCCTCAAAACTTGTCAGACGTGGCGGAATGACCTTTCGGTCATTTCCGCTCTGCCTACCTCATTAGGGATAAAGCGTGATTTTATGTATGTATGTCGTTTAAAAAAGAAACTATATCACATGTCTATCTAGGAAGTAAATTACATGAGATAAAATTGCATTTTTCCATGCAACAACCCATAAATCTAGTTAACAATGAATGAAACATTGTATGACATGATATATTTCCACTCGGACAATGCCATATAATATAATGATACTTTGAAGAAAACAACTCATTTTATTATTACAGTGTACATGTAACAATGAAATTGGATGTGGTTCTAAGAAAAGTATACATACATACATACATACATATATTCACGCCTTTATCCCTAATGGGGTAGGCAGAGCGTAAAAAACCTTAACATAGGTCGTTCCGCCACGTCTGACAAATTTTGAGAGTTATTCCAGATGGATCTGTATATTGCTATAGTGACAGGTTGTCAGCCTATCGCCTAAATTACATTACTGAAACCCACGAAGCCCTTAAGCTGACTTTTACAGCATGCCCGGGAGGATATGCAGCTGGCACATTCTATGTTTTTCTCTCACTCCCAGTCCAGCGTGGAAGGAAGAAAAGTATACAGAGAGTAAAAAAAATGGCTGACCAAACTTTAAGGTGGAAACATACCCATTAAACTGAACAATTTTTACCGAGATAGATAGATTACAATTTTCATCTTCCATGCTGGACTGGGAGTGATAGAAAAACGTAGAATGTGCCAGCTGCATCTCCTCCCGCGCATGCTGTAAAAATCAGTAAAGGGAATCGAGGGTTTCAGTGTATTTCAATTTAGGTGATGGGCTGACAACCCGTCACTATAGCAATATACATAATCATCATCTGTTTTAGCCCTCGAAACTTGTCAGACGTGGCGGAACAACCTATGTTTAGGTCGTTTTTGCTCTGCCTACCCCATTAGGGATACAGGCGTGATTTTATGTATGTATGTATTTTTACCGAGGAACATAGAGGTAAAAAAAAAAGGAACACCTCTCATAACAATGTATTTCACAATGTATCAGCTGACATTGGGCGCTTTACCACTAGACGGCACGGCACCGGCACGGTATGTCATAGATTCCCATAGTCACGTGATCGTCGCCGTGCCGTTACCGGTGCCGTGCCGTCTAGTGGAAAAGCGCCCATTGCAGCACATTTTGTATCATCATAATCATCATCATCAGCCTGTATCAGTCCACTGAGGCCTCTCCCATGGCACGCCACTCAGCTCGGTCTTCAGCCTAGATAAATACATTTTTTATAGGAAACATTTTCGAATTATGTTCCTTGGCAAAAGTTGTTCTGTTTCATTTGCAGGCAGATTCACATCTTTCGGGGTACATTTTCCTTCTGGCCAGAGCTAAAAACTTTTCCGGCAAACTTAGGATATTGCAGCTTTTTTATGGCAAAAGGACTACCTAACTAAATCAAAACCTCTACAGAGAACTTTAAACAGACATAAAATGGCAGACATATTTATTTATTTAACAATTTATTGACACATACCTACCTAGACGAACAATGTACCTAAAAATAAATGTTAACTTCTCTTGTGTTATTTTTATCTCGGTCACATTGAACTTACAAAAGAGTTATAAAATAAATCAAAAGAAACACACATATCCAAATGTATTGAAATGAATGTTCTCAATATTTCATATCAATGGGACCTGTTTGCATATAAATAATAAAAAATGGATCAAAGTTGTTCCTCTTTCATAGTTACATTCAATATCACGTATAACAATACAATATATTACCCTATTTGGAACTTATATTTGTTTGTTTTGCTTTGAAGTTGAGATATGTCTAGGTATTATGGTATTAGGTATAGGGCGCCCACCGCCGTAAAGTAGTAATGTGTAGTATGTATAGCTAATTGTGATGTTTTAAAGTGCTTCAAATCTGAGATGAACTCAATTTAAGATTAAGACCCGTATTTTTAATCAGATCTCAAGAATGACAGCGAGTTTGAGTTTGAATCAGAAATGTCATTTCAGTACAAAACGGCCTGTCAAATCCACACTTGATATTGCTCTCAAACTTGAGATCGCTTTATAAATACGATCCTAAGTATCCATCCAATCAAGTTGTTTCGCATATGCATGATCACAAAATTTTGTAGTTTCACGTTAGTACCTATAGCATAGCAGTAGGTACTACCTACATTATTATAGCACAATAAGCTAACAGCATTATCTGTGTTTAAAACATGATACACCTGCTCTCACCAATCCGCTTGACAATCATGGTGAGTATGGGAAATCCCTCCCAAGGGACGCCCATGTCTTATTAGTGCTAACTAGGTATTTTCACCTCTTTTACGATACTCTTCACTTCGTAGGTATATTGTTTAACCGTTAATAGTTTTGTTTACGGAAACGACAGTGGGATGTATTTGTATACGGGCAGGTAAATAAAAGGTTAATCGATAAAATTGCCAATTTTCAACGCCTACCAGCAGCTATTTTAGCCCTATAAAGGAAACTTCAAGGAAAAAGGAAACATCCTAAGGTTAAATAATGATGTTTACTATTTTTTCGGTTGCCATTGAGCAAAATAAAAAGTAATTAAAATAGTTTTTCGTGATTTCATGGAAACGTATTTAGTGCAACAATTGTAGTATTTTCCACATACTGGCCTCGATTCTCACCGTCCATTTACTAATTCTAATTCTTAGATTAGGTTACACAACCTTTCAATTTCTTCGTAGGTGTGTGCAGGTTTCCTCACGATGTTTTCCTTCACCGTAAAAGCGCCGAATAAACATACATTATGAAATTAGAAAACCGAAACACACATTCGGAGGTCGTGGTTCGGGATTCGAACCACGACCTCCTGCACAAAAGGCCGCGGCCCTATCCACTACACCATCTGGGCTTTGTCTTTACATAATTATTTGTCTTAAATCACCCTTATTTGTTTAGTAATCCTAAAACGGTCTAGATCACTTCTATCCGAGAATATTATCAATCATCGTTATATCTACAAATTGAATTAGTCTGACTATAAATAAAGACATTAGTGGCGATTCTGTTGTAGATACAACTTAACTTATTTTCGTTTGGTCCTGTCACTTTCTAGAATTTGAATTAAATAGAGACAGAAATACAACAACTGGTTATGATCCTGTCAAAATGACGTGGCATTGGACGGCATGCTAAATGGTTTAGTTTTATTTTAAGCGTTATACGTCACTTTGACAGAATTATAATTATCTGTTTTCGTCTGTCTCTATTTTATTCAAATTTTGAAAGTGACTGAACCAAACTAAAATAGGAAGTTAAGTTGTGTCTGCAACAGAATCGGCAGCATTTTCAGATGACCTTGCTCAGTACCTTATTCCTTCTGAAAGCAAATTTATTGCATCTCCTTAACTTTCTTAATGGCTTAGACGTTAATGAAACAGGCTTATAAAATGGCCTTGTTCAGTTTTGTTCCGGTCTAGTTGTTTGTATAAACTCAAGAATATTACTATCAGGGATTTTCCGTGTCATGCTGTGCAATAATAGTGTTGTCCTGATATCGATAGTTTTGTTGTCGATGCGTTCTTTTGATACTATCAATTCATAAGCGAAAGGCACAAAAAAACACTAAATCTTGACTAAAATGGTCACTTGTTCATTGTCTGTCCTGAGAGAACTGAAATGGACGGTAACAATTTTGGTTAAGTTTTAGTTAAGACTTGCTCTCCACGAATCAATAGCAAATGTCGTGAAAACATTATTTGATTTGGATAAGTGATCTGATCATGTATGATAGATAATAACCAATTTCACCTGCCATTTTTAGATCAAGACAAGTATGCAAAAATATCAATAAAGTTAGTTTAAAATTACCTCTTATGCTAAACGTAAAAAAATCTCATGACATGACACATGACAGTTTTATTTTTGATATTATGACAACTAACGATTGGCAATGGCAACATTGCAACGATTGAAAACGCATGGCATAGCAGCATTGCCATTTACAATATATTAATCGACAGGTCTATCGATAGTTTCTGACTTATTATTGACACCACTAGGTATTAGTTCACACGTTCGTAGAATCCTACAATATCACATCAATATGTTAATGTAATATAACCAAGGACGGGTCAAAGTCGGGATTTCAGAAACCAAAGTCATCCATTTACGTCATCGGTGACTAATATTGATTTTGAAATCAATGGGTTTGAAAAGTTTAAATTAAAATTGTAACCCCTACCCTTTCCCGTTCTCATTCTCCTGATTATCCCTCCTATTTCACCCTCATCACTTTGAAATAAAACCGACTATCTGGCTTTTCTTTTGATCTTCTGTGCATTTTCCAACCCTGACACTGGCAAAATTATAATTATTAAATACTGCAACTAATGTATCTATGTGATGTGCACAATAATTGTTATTACTAAGTAGCCGCAATTGTTATATGTTAAATACTAATACCAATGTTACAAGGTAAATATGTGATGTGATGGGGAGGGGCCAGGAGTATACCGATAGCACACTGGCCTCTTATTTAAACCCAATAAAAAAAAAAAAAAAAAAAAAAAGACACTGGCAAAATTGCTCCCGCGGGCAGAAGTCATAAAAAAAAGAAAAAAAAGCAAAGATAATGTCAGGAAGCTTGCTGACTAGTCTTGGTTTTCAGAATACTCTAGTGATGACGTCACAATGATTTCTGAAGTAGCTAGTACTTTACTTACTTACTACAACTCGGAAAGAGGTGAAGAAAAGATGTCGCTAGCGTCCACTCATGAAGGTCTAAAAAGCAACCAGTCATTAATTGGGTACTTGACTGGGTAGCTTAAAAAATTCAAAACGTTTATACTTAAAACTGATGGCTAAAAATATTGTGGATTTCATTCATCATTTAAAAAAAAAATGCACATTTCGATTTTAACAATCGAATTAAATGTATATGTATAAGTTATTGATTTGATTAGTCAATATTTACTAAAATGTGACGTCATAATTTACTATTTTCATACAAAAAAGCGTTTTTGACATTTCATAAAAAGTTGCTGATTTGACTAGTTGGAAAGTAGCCAAAAGGGCCGCAAAAGCTCAGTTGGCTAGAGCGTTGGGACGGTATTCCAAGAACGCACGTTCAAATCCTGTCTGCGGTACCTAAACAAAAAAATAGTTG
Source organism: Scrobipalpa atriplicella (assembly GCA_029255725.1). NCBI lineage: Eukaryota > Metazoa > Arthropoda > Insecta > Lepidoptera > Gelechiidae > Scrobipalpa > Scrobipalpa atriplicella. Next base: position 21,361 of record JARACY010004039.1, on the reverse strand, counting down.
TTGATTCTCATATTTTAGAAATAAATACACATTTTTAACACATGGGTACGCTTCATGGGACTAAATATCATAAACTCTTTTCTGTACATTGCAGTTTGCCTAATTCTACAATATTAAAACTAGGCAACGTATCATAATGGAAGGAAATGAACATTCTAATCTTAAGTATCGTATTCTAAGGCTCGTATTTATAAAGCTATCTCAAGATTGAGAGCAATATTGAGTGCGGATTTGACAGGTGATTTTGTACTTGAATGACATTTCTGATACGAACTCAAACTCGCTGTCACTCTTGAGGGCTGATTATAAATACGGGCCTAAGCTCAACACAAGAGCTTCATTCAGAAGTTCAAAATTTGATTAATTAATCACATTTGTGCGACAACCAGAAATTCATTGATATAGCACCACCGACTGAACTTCATGTTTGGTGATTACGGCTTTAAATATAATTTCTTCAAAAGACTGTTCAAAATTTGCGTAAAGCTAAATTTATTTCGAGCGTGGTTCCTGTGGGAATAAGTCTTTGAAAAGTTTATTTGTTTCATAAAATGATTAAGTATCTCAAATGAGATGACAACATTGCAATATTTAACCGATCCCTTCTTTTCCAGGAAATCGCATTGTTCGGGGAGTTCTCCATCAGGGAGACCATGATCTACTTCGGCTGGATCGCTGGCATGACCACGGCTGAGGTGGATGAGAGAGCAGAGTTCCTTATACAGCTTCTGATGCTGCCAAATCCTACCAGGTACTTGCCTACTTACCAAATTTAAAACTTTTTAAATGGGCTCAATCCTAGACAAAAATCTAAATTCATTCTACGCGTAACTGTGAAATTGAAATGACATGGCTTAAATTGAGTTTGACATCCTTAATTTTAATATATTTTAGCCAAGATAAGCGGTTAAAATATTTGTGGCCCGTATTTATAATCAGCTCTCAAGAGTGACAGCGAGTTCAGTACTTTAGCCCTAGACTAAAGTGACCTTCCTCCAATAAAAAAAAGAGAACCGTCAAACGGAAAAGCCCTTGAGAGAGAACTCTGACCCTTATCAAATGAAGATCAGCCACAGAAATTGAATCCATACCTACTAATATTGTAAATGCGAAAGTAACTATGTATGTATGTTTGTTGCTCTTTCACGTCAAACGACTAAGCGGATTTTGATAAAATTCGGCAGGATAATAGTAGCCGGGCGATAGGATAATAGGAGATGGACATAAGCCACTTTATATGTAGAAAAATCGGTTATTCCCACGGGAATAACTCTATTCTTGTGAAATACAACCTTCAATGACAACCTCTCTGTAGGATCTCTTTCATTGAAAGAAGGAAATGGACTGTAAAGTATGATGAAGAGGTTTGATACAACAAGACTGATGGTAACTATATTTATCACACAATAGGATAGGACTCGGAATAAATAGCTCTCTTATCATCCACAATCCATATTTAGCATAGATAGGCCATCATAGGCTCTTTATTTACTGAAAGAGGATTTATATTCTTTCTTTTTCCTCTTAATACCTGTAATAATAATGATAATTTTATAAACTCGTTATATAGATTGTCCTAATTATGTTAAAAGTAAACTGTAAAGATAACCACGTCACAGGTCTGGCCTGGTGTGGTTACCTTAGTAAACATTTTCTGTATCTCATGGACTGATAATAAACTATTTTGTATTTTGTATTTAGAATAGATCGACGAAAATAAATCTTATTGTTCATCACAACCAACAATTTTAGTAAAATCAACAGGAAGACACCAATCACTCTACCGGAATAAATTTTAATCTGTACATGCGATTGGGGTCAGGGTGTGGGGTCGAAAATGACCCCAACCCGCCTCTGGGGTTGAAATTACCCCACCCCACCTGTCTGCTTGATGAAGCTGAATGTTGTTTATTGGTAACCTGGTCAGGTAGATAGGTTTATTAATACCACAGATGGATGACACATAAACTCAGTTGAATTAAATCCTTTTGTTGTCTAGCGGTCTGAGACTTGGACTCTTGATGCGAAGGTCGTACGTTCGATTCACATCAAGAACATGAAAATTTGATGTTACGAATTGGAAATTTATGAAGATAAAGAGTGGACTAAACATGGCTTCCAATTAAAAAAAAAAAACTTGCGATTTAAACAGATATAATTGACTTTTTATCATACTTGATCTAAAGCATTCATTAGAGAAACTCGTAGCTTTTACTCTTCTGTGATCTAAAGTGTCTAAATGTGAGTTAGTCTGTGTCTTATCCTGTAATTCGATCGGCCCACCAAATTTATTGAGGGTTACTTCACCTCACATATATTTTTCAGTCACATATGGACGTACTCTTACTTAAGAACTGTACGAACTTATCTAACATTTTATCCTTTTTTTTGCAATGAGTTTGAACTGAATTTTAGCGAATGGCAGAGGTGACAGAGACAGAATTGGCGATGGTAGAGCTAATATAAAATCCTCAAAACCTTCGCTACCATTATCTTATCATCTTATATCTCAAAATTTCGTCTTTTCGAAATACTAAATATAATAACTTTATTTTCGTCATACATCAACGAAATAGTATATTAGGCAACGAGGGAATAAAGCAGTGTCTAACGTCACGGGCAGCATATTGAATCCTGAGCGGAATGAAGGATTCTAGGATCTAATTCCTGAGCGAAGCGAGGGAATTATGACAAGAATCCTGAATGTAGCGAGGGATTCAAGTCTGCCCAAGGCGAAGACACATTTATTCCCGAGGAGCATACTATATTTTACACACCTACTGCACAGATTACTTAGACGGTGGCAGGCGTCTGTAAGATAATAAAGCTCAGAAATATACCTAATCATGTAATATTGATACATAAATAAATATTGAAAACATACCAGAAGCAACAGATCCGAAAGTCAATTCACACTCACTGAACTACACTTCACGTTCACAATCCACTACCTACGTATTTTTCCAAAAAACGAATTGATCGTATTTAACATATTCAACATAAATAACAAAATACGATAAAATACTAGTCACAATGTCTTCTGGAGTCAAAATATTAATTTCACTCGACAATTTACGAAATGGAAGTAATAATCAATGAGAGAAAAACTTTTGCAAAATCAAACCGCGTTTTCTTTTTTTTAGTTTCTTTTTTTTATACAAAGCAAAGAGCACATACAGATAACTAGTCATACAGCCTTTTTACACTCGCCGGGAGGCGCAGAAGGCGAGTGTGGCAACAGTTTTAATACACACACAGCCATATTTTTTTTTTCTGAAAATTATTTTCTTAGTAGTTCACATGACATTCCAAATTCAAATCACATAATAACCCTTGGGCTATTAAGGATTTCCATACAACTTTAAATCCCTTGGGATTATTTTCTTGCTTTAAACGCAAGTTCCTTGATACATTATGTTGATATAATAATGCAGAGGTGTGTAAATGTTTTTTATAGGTACAACACTTCTATTTCCTACATCATCATCATTTAACCAAACAGCATTTAATCTTCTGTGAATGACATGAGAGGCTAAACTTATGTGGCAAAGTAAAAAAGTTAGTATTGTAATGACGACGTAACATTGCAAAAAGGTCTTGTTGGAAAAATTAAAAACAAAATGACAAACAAACAAATGACGTCCATTTAAAACAAACAGATGATTTGATCTAACATGCCTGCTACGACAGAATTAATAAAACAGAATTTTATCGTCGTATGTATTATTGTGAAGTATGCAACGCATACGCAAGACACATACACAAATAAGACACATACGAGTCCTCGTTTGCTTGCTATAAAAATAAACCGACGTTCAAGCTTTGCAAGAGAGAAAAAAGGAATGTATTAAGACAATTCTTTATAAGTTGATGGAGAGTGTCTGTGCTTTGGAAAGCACGTTAACAGTTGGGTCCCGATTAATATTGTAGATAATAAATATTTTGACAGCTGGGTTGGTCACTAACCTGTCAAAGCTGACCCCATGTGGGTAAAAGCTAGGGAGATGACGACGTAGTATAGTTCTCTTTTCTCGTTAACAAACATGGGCTTTTATGTGCACGTGGTTTCATTGTGAAGTATTCCCATTGTATTATGATGTATGGTATGATGCCATGTTATAAATGATTATGTGAAGGTGAAGGTTCCTTTTACGCAATTTCTGAAAAACTGCAAAAGGGCATTAACCTTGACTCATACTTTTCGTATTTTGAATACTATTTGCACTAAAAAGACACTTATGTTGAATAAAAATGCTGTCTTGTTATACAAGATGTAAAAAAAAGTACTACGTTCCTTTAAACCACACGTTCTACTGATGACATCAAACAACTTCCCCAAAGCACAAAATTTTTAGCTCGAAATAAAATTTTGCCTTGTCCATACAAAGCTGTAGATCCCGGAGAGCATATTTGTATGGAAAAGGCAATTTTTATTTTTGAGCTAAAATTTTTCTTCTTTGGGAAAGTTGTTTGGTATCATCAGTAGAACATGTAGTTTAAAGGAACGTAGTACTTTTTTTACACCCTGTATAGGTAGGATGATCGACGGTTGTATTGTTTGCTCTCAAACGCTGTTCTTGTTGTTGGGACCCTTACTACAACGTCTTTTCTTGTAAATCAAATCTCAAGATGGCGGCGTTAGTTTCTTTTTTTCCGTGGTCATTACCTGTGTTTTAAGTTTATAATGTAACTCTTTTTTTTTCAGACAAGTGAAGAACCTGTCAGGAGGTCAGATGAGAAGAGTTTCCCTGGCGGCTGCCCTTCTTCATGAGCCAGAGCTGCTGATCCTGGACGAGCCTACGGTCGGAGTGGACCCTGTTTTGAGACAAGGGTGAGGTTTTGAGATTTTATGTTTAAATTAGGCGGTGTTCACACTGGCTACGCGCTATGTGTCGAACAATGGAACATGTTCTACGCGGCGTAGCGCGTAGCCGGTGTGAACACCGCCTTACAAGCAAAACGCTTACACCCGACTTTTATAATAGCCTTACAATTTGTATGGAAAAGCAAAATTTTTATTTCATTTCCTGAAATAAATCCTGGTGATAGTTGTTCAGTATCGTTGACTGAGCAACCCTATCAGTTTGCGGGACGCTGTCCCTTACACCCGGTATGAATATGACATACCATACTTCTAGAAATTATTGAAAGAAAATTAAGTTTTCAGTCATATTACTATCTTACTGACCTTCGAACTGTACTCCCTTCTTCTTCTTCTGTCGTATGGGTATCAAGTCGATCGACCCGATGAACCCTGGTGTCAGAGTTTTTAAACCGCCTAATAGCACAGCTAATAGGCCTCTGACATGGTTTGTGTAACGACCAGTATCAATGACAGCGACCGGGACCGACGGCTTAACGTGCCCTCCGAAGCACGGAATCCTTTTTCTTCTCGGACAATCAGGACTGTAGTCCCTAGTGACTTGACATTATAAGTATTTTCTTGAGGTCACAAATTTGGCCTGACTCGATCAATATTCCATTAAAATATGTGATTGAAGGATTTCGTGTCCCAAAGGGTTTTTCTAATACTTCAATGTATTATAACTATTGGTGCGGCAAATTAGTCTTTGCGTGAAATCGAAAATTAACATGCAAAAAAAATTTGGTCGGCAATTTTGTTTTATACTTTGCACAGGTGAAAATAGGTTATTTTCAGGAATATAATAAAATGCTTATCTATCTATCTAATAATTGTACCTACACAAATAATATTGGAAGGAGATATATTATCGCCCAGACAATTTGTACCTATTAATATATGGGTAATAAAATATAGCCTTCGAAACTTGTCAGATGCGGCGGAACGACCTTTGTTTGGGTCGTTGACGCTCTGCCTACCCCATTAGGGATAAAGGCGTGACTATATGTATGTATAAAATATTATTATTATTATATTATTATATCTAGCCCATATAAAATATAAAAAATAATATTTCTTTAACTTGAAAATATTTGTTCAGTTGTTCAGTTTCGTCGACTGAGCAATATCTATCACTTTGCGGGAAACTGTCCCGTATTTGCAAGTGTTTTCAAACATCGACAACTATAAAAAAATTCTAAGGCCCGTATTTATAATCAGCTCTCAAGAGTGACAGCCAGTTTGAGTTTGAATCAGAAATGTCATTTCAGTACAAAACGGCCTGTCAATTCCACACTCAATATCGCTCTCAAACTTGAGATCGCTTTATAAATACGAGCCTAACAAAATTTGTTTTTCAGGATCTGGGATCACCTCGTGGACATCACAAAAGGAGGTCGCACCACGGTCATTATCACCACTCATTACATTGACGAGACCAAACAAGCTAACATTGTGAGTATCTGTCTCTTCTTCATCATCAAAATCCTTGTTTCAAAAAAGAAAGATTTTGTAAAGAAAAGTAATGCAGAAAGTAGGATGAGTTTCTTAAATTTTTCAAACACTCGGGCACTAAAAACTAAGTCTCGCACAGATGGTTGATCATGGGAGCATGGCCGTTGTCACCGAAAATCGGTTTCTTCTCGAGTTTCTTGGGCTCGGCTACCTAATCTAGGGCATTGAACGGGGAGGTTTTACCGTTTTACTCAAAGCGACTACCATCTGACCTCCGAAACCCAGAAGGGGAAACCAGACCCCCTAGATTAGGCTATCAATTAGGAGGACTATTAGAGGAGGGGGAAGAAGGACTATTATTTTTATACATTTATTTTTTTCAGATCGGTCTGATGCGTGGAGGCCGCTTCCTCGCCGAAGAGTCACCAACTGAGCTGATCAGCCGATACCAGGCGGAGAGTTTGGAAGAAGTGTTTCTGAAGCTGTCTGTCATCCAAAATATGGGCAAGCGGAGGCGCTCCAGCATCCTCGCTGACCTGATGGAGAAGGTGGAACTGCCGGCCATACCTGTAAGTGCAAAGTTTGGTTAGGACAATGCAGGCAGAATCACGTGATTGTCTGATCGTGCTTCGGAGGGCACGTTAAGCTGTCGGTTCCAGTCTCTGTCGTATCTTTGATAGCGGTCGTTACATAAACCATGCCACCATCAGAGACCAAATTAGCTGTCAGCTGTCTTTCGAAATGAAAATTCCGCCCAGATATCTAGTATAACAGCAAGTACCTGCTACTAGGCGGTTTGAAAACTCTGACACCAGGGTTTATCGGGTCGTTGTTCGACTCGAAAATCCACTCGCTAAGAAGAAGCATGTAACTACGTACATTTTGTGATAGTTTCTGTACTTTCAAGATATTGCCTTCATATCTTTCTTTATCAAACCTAACACACCAATTTCTTTCCAGGACCCAGCAGCAATCGACCTAGCCGAGGCTGAAATTGGAGAAATCTCCGGAGAATTCGGAGACAACGTGTCCATGTCCAGCAAGGGTCGCGTGACGGTCTTGGTGACTCCAGAGCTGAAGGCGCCAGTGGAAGCCCTGCCTCCTGAAGAGATTCCTCCTAGGAGCTGTCTGGAGAGGATCAAGCCGATGCAGTGGCACCATATGAAGGCGCTGGTCTGGAAGAACTTCTTCAGCTTGTTTAGAAATTTCAGGTAGGTGTACTTTTGTGTTATTTACTTTGTATAAATATATTCATTCGTACAGCAACGCTTAAATTTAGGGAGCAGAATATACGGTTACAAATGCCCGCTTCACGGGATAGTTAGGAAGTAGACTGTACGGTTACGAAATTGAACCGACTTCAGCGCCAAAAGGCTAAACAGAATCGGTTTTTACCATTTTTACCGCAGAATCATAATTATATATTCTGTCGCAGAATGTAATGATCAGAATTACGCTGTCTCTGCCAATATTGATGTTACCAACTATCAGAAATTATGCTTCCGCACTATCCGCATCAATAATGTATATTACACCATCGATTTATGATTGTGGATTGATAAATGGCCCAGTAAATGGTCTGTGAAAAGGTATTACAGTAGTTTGGGTGCAGTAGCTCATGCACTTTGCTACTTTACCGCCCCTATGGTCTGTGATAGCCTTGGTTTAGAGGTCTTGAGTCAGTGGTCTCCCATCAAAAGTACAAATAAGTTACTGTTAATTAGTTAATGCGTCCACCAGAATCGACAGCTTGTATCCCGAAAATCCTTTGACAAGGAACAACTTCACAAACTGACATACCAAAGGACTACCTACCGACTACTGATATCATAACATAATTAATTGACTTCCAAACTAAGCTACCGAGCCGAAACTCGCCAGTTGTCAGCAAGTACAAGCCCGACGGACCAACTTGGAATCTCATTACATAATCCTAGCTTGTTCCATTCGTGGTTTTACCCGTGCGGCTAAAATGTATTTTCCTGCGGTAAAAAGAATTATGTGAGTGTCAAAATGTATCCCGATCCATTCAGTAATTAAAGCGTGATTGAGTAACAAGCATCCAAACGTTTACATTGGTGGGATTGTTGCGAAGCGTTGAAATAATCCTTGGTGGGATGTTGCGAAGCGTTGAAATAATCCCCATTTATTCCGATATTGCAGATCCCAAAGATTTTTCCATGCTGAAACTTACAGTATTTTCAAAATTCCCAACTTTGATTATCAAAGGTCGTAAATAGCCATTTAAAATACCTACAGGTCAAGGTACTTAATTAACAGACAAACAGCAATTTTCACATATACTTACTAGTGTGAACGTTGATATACCACATCTAATCCTATAATTTTGTGGGATCCAATTCCAAACTAATTTAATAAGGGTTTGGAATCGCAAAGCGCAGATGGCAAGAACCGAAATTAGCTGAAATTATGTTCAAAAGAAATGATTGAGAGAGAAGGTCAAATTATACATTAATAAAAAACAGTCATTTGTTGAATTAATGGGGACAGGAAATTTTTGTAATAATGGTTTTGGAATTGCGACAAAAAAAAAATTAACTACTAAAACCCGACCACTGAAAAAGCACGCTTAAAAAAGTAGGAAACAAGAATACTGATTGGAAGGGCAAACTACTTACGAATAAGAATATACTTTATTGCACAGAAAAGAAAATATACAAGAAAAGAGAAATGATACATATAGTAGTACAAATAGGCGGCCTTATATTGCTAAGCAGCAATTTCTTCCAGGCAACCGTAAGGGCACAGGAAAATAAAATTAAACAAGTGGGCTGGTATACATTTCAGGTAATAAATTACTACCAAAAAAGTTAAAACTTACGAAGTATTTTTGAGAATTTTTTAGCACTCACAATGCTATTTTATTTATTTCATATAATTTCATTTAAATATAAATATGAAAGAAAGGAAATCGCCCCGGGCTACTGCCTCGGGCAGGATTCGAACCTGCGCCTCTGGATTGCCGGTCCATAGCTCTACCGCTAAGCTACCTAGACGGCAGCCAGAATGACGAAATTACTATAGTTCTTCTTTTGTAGGTTGGATTATTTTAGAGTTGACGAACGACGCGATACACCCATCATCGTAGCAAGAACCGACTCTATAGTAGTTTGTAGAGTAGGCTAGACTACAAGTTGTATTTTGACATTCAGTATATTTTAATACCTTTTTAATGATCCCTACTTATTGCTTCGGCGTAGTCGGGTAAAAAGTATTATTTCTCTGTGGCCTTCGTCCTTTGTTATTTGTAATTACAAATTACGTAAAAATCTAAATAACGTCTTGTTGTGATGTTCGACGGCAAGACTAAAAAGAAGAAAGAAAACGTTGACGATTTTGTGTTTCAATATTCATTTCGAGGTTCATCTCTCGACGTATGTACGTAATTTTTATGACGTGATAACGTCTTATAAATCGATGAACGCCTGCTGCATGCACGAAAAAGCATGACTCCTGAGCCATGCGTGCAAGAGAGAGCGTGAAACAAGCAAATAAAGAGGCACGATCATCGGTCTAAGCGTTCGGCTTGAGACGCATCAATGGGCGCTTTTCCACTAGACGGCACGTCACCGGCAACGGCGACGGCACGGTACCGTCGACGATATCGTAGGTGAGATAATGTATGAAAATCAATGGAATTATATGACACGCTTTTCCACTTGCCGGCACGGCACCGTCACGGCATGTCATCGATTCCCATAGATATTGTCACGTGATCGTCGCCGTGCCGGTGCCGTGCCGGTGCCGTGCAGTCTACTGGAAAAGCGCCCATTGTTTTCGTTATCACGTAAAATTATCGTCAGTAATCCGACTTTACAGACAACCAACTTTTATATTTCGTTTAACAAATCACTAATCAACACTTCTTCTCTTCCAGTCTCGTCGCCTTCATCCTGGGTCTACCGATCTCGCAGATGATCTTCTTCTGCCTGGCCATCGGGCACTACCCCGTTGGTCTTCCCATTGGCGTGGTCAACCATGAGCTAGGACCCAACTCCACTGGACCCTGCCACTACAACGATGTCTGCCCCCAAGACCAGGAGACTTATGAATGGAATCTGACCATGTTCAGCTGTGAATATTTGGACTTCTTGTCAAAGCGGCAGGATAACTTGGTGAGTGGTATTTTTATTGTAAATTTATCATTATCATTTTTATTTTTTTTTATTTTTTATTTCAATACATTTACACAACCATGACAGGAAATCCCAAAGCGATTGCATAAGAAATATTAAACACTTATAAACTACTTAAAACTAAACAATAAAATGAGATCAAGTAATAATGAATTAAATTAACAAATAACATAGGTAAAACTTTACATACCAGTTCGGAAAAACAACGTAAATAAAAACAAAAGTTATGAACAAATTAAATTACTACTTCTAAATCACACATTCTCACAATATCTCAAACACTCCCTGTACAAAATCATATTGGTATCAGTTGGTATCAGTCGTAAGCGCACAAAATGGTCACTAAATCTTGACATGTCAATGTCTATCCTCAGAGAACAGAAAGGGACGGCAACAATTTTGCTAAAGATTTAGTTAAGACATGCTCTCCACGAATCGACAGCACTAAAGGTAGGTACTACAAAAGTCTACAGGACATGGCCGGTCATCTCTAAGGCTCGTATTTATAAAGCAATCTCAAGATAGAGAGCAATATTAAGTATGGATTTGACAGGTCGTTTTGTACTGAAATGACATTTCTGTTACGAACTTAAACTCGCTGTCACTCTCAAGTAATACGGGCCTAAGGAGTCTCGTCTCATTTTCAATATTCATTAGGCAGATAGGCAGGCGGATTGACAAGCTCGCTCAGTGCAAGATGTTAGTAGGTACGAAGTAATTCAAAGGTTGTGTGTAAAGTCAACGAATCCGTACTGGGCCCACGTGGTCGACTAAGGCCCGATCGCCCTAAATTCTGGGTAGGCTCGAACCCCTCGGTGGGGACGATGAGCTTATGGTGACCTACAAAATACTGAATGTTTTTTTTTTTTTTTTTTTTTTTTTTTCTAGTTCCTCTACCATGAGGGCAGAGACATTTTCATACAGTGTTTATTCTTACTTATTACTTACTTTAAAATTCTATCTAACCATCGTGTGTTCCTGTCCTTTTGTTTGGATATTGTTTACCTGTTTCGCCACATTATTGTTTTGGTAAATAAAACCAATCAGCCACATTTCGGGTCAGTTGACAGTTGGGTGATTAAAATTAGTTATTTATTGGTTATATTCGGTAAGGTAAGCCTCCGGCTAGAACTAAAACTAATAACCTACCCTCAAAATGGTTTGAACGTAAAACCTTTGAAAATTTTGATAGTTTTAGAAATTGATCATTTCGTATATTATGCTGTTCAAAATATTATTTTGATTAAATACCGCTTCTGACATCTATATACTGCAAGTCCCCTCCCTAATTACTTGGCATACCATTTTATCACTTCCAAAAGCAATTCACTGGAAGTTAATTTGGCTCCTATTGTAGGTAGTCACATAACATAAATATTAGGGTATTATGAGCCTTCATCCACAGAGGTGGCGCCACTTTTCGTTAAAAAATCATAACTTGCTAAATGCGGATTTTAAAAAATTTGTTCTTACACTTCCCTAACATGAAACTCAGTGATTTTTCAGAAATATAAAATTCATAATCTTAGGCAAATACAAGCAGTTACTACGAGTATCGAAGCTATCACTAAAAAGAGTCATTTTAGTTTTTTTATATTTCAATTTATTTATCCTAAAAAATCATTGAGACCAAGGGTTCAAAAGTTCATACCAGGAAGCAACGCAACGCTATAGATGATGCTTCCCTTTGTGCCACAAAGTGACAGGCTACACCGCGCGGCGGAGCGCCCCTTTTAGAGAATTGTAAGAACAAAGTTTTCAAATTATCTGTATTTTGTGACATACATACATACATACATAAAATCACGCCTTTTTCCCTATTGGGGTAGGCAGAGCAAAAACGACCTAAATAAAGGTCATTCCGCCACATCTGACAAGTTTTGAGGGTTATTATACAGGTGATTATGTATATTGCTATAGTGACAGGTTGTCAGCCCATCGCCTAAATTGCAATACACTGAAACCCTCGATTCCCTTAGCTGATTTTTACAGCATGCACGGGAGGAGATGCAGCTGGCACATTCTATGTTTTTCTATCACTCCCAGTCCAGCATGGAAGTAATTTGTGTTAAAGTATTTTGTGAGTTTGTTTTAAATAGTGGCGCTAGCTCGGCGAATGAAGGCTCTTGCTATCCTCCGTCCGCGAAATGTTTATTAAAGTAATATTTTGCTTTACACAATGTAGGATTGTGAAGGGAAGTCAAAATGCCGGGATGTATTGTTCGGTTGAAATTATAATTACTATAGGTAACATGCTTCCCTGGTCTAGTGCTCTGAGACGCAAGCTCCTGGTCTAGAGGTCGTGGTTCGATTCCCACGGAGTGAACACAAAGCTGAGTGATATAACTATCCATTTATCATTTTGAGTTTTTCTACTTTGGTTAGGACATTGCATGCTGTGTCGCCTAATTGTCTGATACCGTGCTTTGGAAAGCACGTTAAGCCATCGGTTCCGTTCGCTAACTTTGATAGTGATACTTACAAATACGGTATATTTTGAGTATTGAAAATTAAAGTTTTAATATTACCTACTTAGTGAATTTAGTACAACCTATTATGCATGTCGTAGATGAATAATTTACTTGAATTTTAACGTCTTAAAAATATCTTTAAATACTGAGAATTTTAGTCTAGCAATGACATGTCCTATTCCAGGATTTAGCCTAGATGTGTTCTAAGTTTTATACATATCCGTCCACTGATTGTTGCATGGTTGAGTAACAAACATCCAAATTTTTGCATTTATAATATTAAGTACAATTTGTCTTATCCAAAACTAACTCGCTATCTTTCTCCGCAGATATACTTCCCAACGAAAGAGATGGCGATGCGGGAAGCAGCTAGAGGAAAGGCCCGGGCTGTACTCATCTTCGGAGCCAACTTCTCATCCAGTCTTCAAGACAGAGTGAGAGACCCTCGACACACGGACGAGTTCACCATCAATAGCTCAGACATCGAAGTTCATATGGACGATACTGGTAAGTTTTTTTTAAATTTTAGGGTCAGTATAAGGGGCATAATAAGATAAGATAAGATAAGGCATTTATTTGCTAGAATACATGTACAATAACAAAAGATCTTAAAAATAAAAATAGCATCAATGTATTCGACCGAACAATCGGTGTGCAAAGTTTTGCTGTGTTAATGACATTCATATATGAGCGTCTAATATAATTATAATATAATGCTTCCATGCTAGACTGGGAGTGATAGAAAAACGTAGAATGTGCCAGCTGCATTTCCTCCTGTGCATGCTGTAAAAATCAGCTAAGGGAATCGAGGGTTTCAGTGTATTGCAATTTAGGCGATGAGCTGACAACCCGTCACTATAGCAATATACATAATCATCATCTGTATTAGCCCTCGAAACTTGTCAGATGTGGCGGAACAACCTATGTTTAGGTCGTTTTTGCTCTGTCTACCCCATTAGGGAATCAGGCGTGATTTTATGTATGTATGTATACTATGTATGTATGTATAAGGGACACTTCCCTGCCGATCGGGCCTGATTTGATATACTTTGCTAGTACACAGGAATTACTTGAAATATATTAAGAAATCTATTAGACAAAAATAAATCGCTAAATATATTAGAAATAAAATAACAAATCAAAAATTTTATCTGCCGACAGGATTTGTTATTTCTAATATTATTTTGAAATAATATAGCACTGTGAAAAAATCGTTAGATATGTCTTAAATTATTTGGCGGTACAGTATATTGAGCAGCCAGTACCTGAGCTAAGATACCAGCTAAAGTGCTCGTACAATTTTGTTATACATACCTACATATAATCACGCCTATATCCCTAATGGGGTAGGCAGAGCCTAAACGACCCAAACAAAGGTCGTTCCACCACGTCTGACAAGTTTTGAGGGTAATTCAAGATAAATCTGTAATTGCTATAGTGACAGGTTGTCAGCCCATCGCCTAAATTACAATACTGAAACCCTCAAACTCCTTAGCTGATTTTTACAGCATGCCCGGGAGGAGATGCAGCTGGCACATTCTATGTTTTTCTATCACTCCCAGACCAGCATGAAAGTTATACCTAGTTGTAATTTCCAAAAATTTCCCGCCACTCGTACTTCACAAACGTCAAGGCCTCTCGAGTGAAAATGGACCAAATTTACATACCATTTGGCATGTAGGTAGTAACTCATACAGCCGCCGTACCCTTTCAAGAAGGTAGTCCAGCAGCCAGCTGCACGAATTTTCTTCCATTTAGATTTAGTTTAAGTTCGTGTGAGGTGATCAAGTCAGTTGTTTTGTTTGTCATTGTCAATACCTATTTAGTTAAACTGTAAATGACAAACCCCTAAACATTTTTAGTAAGAAGGCGTAATGAACAATCGCTTTCGCCTTCCACCGGGATTTCGCGATATCCCTAGAGATTTCCCTGCGACATAATTATAAAGGTTATCCAAAATTCAATGTTAGCCAGAATCTACACAGAAACAATATAGTAGTTTCAGTGTAGTTCATGGTACAGTTTCATTTGCATTTATCGTAGAATGATTTTGATAGTTCGTTTTATTTTTGCAATTCGTTTAATGATGCAAACATTCTCTCAACGCTACTGTTAAAATATTAGGTTCATTGCAAAAAAACGAGTCGTCCTAGCAGAATTTAAAAATACGTATTTTTCCAGTAAGATTGAGAAATATTTTTCAACATTGTCTAAATTATCCGTGCTTACCCAATATCACTAGGATTTTCGCAAAAATTGATCATCAAAATCATCCTACGACATATTATTATACAAAACTGCTACATTTAATTAAGATTTACCTATTATAAGACAATTAAATAACATCGGCCCTCGGACTAGAAGGCACATTTAAGCCAACTTGTCCCGACAATCGGCCCTAGTACCCACATGACAAATGCCCGGGACCCAGGGTTCCGTTAGGGATAACGAATGGGATACTCCGGTACGGTACCCCACCTTACCTGCAATGAAGCTGTTATTATAATTATGGGAAAATGAAAACGGTGTGATTATTGGGCTCTATAAAAAATGTGGGATGATAAAGTCCAAAAGTTTTTTTAAAATATATTTTATGGTTTGGATGCAAGTCTTTTTTTAAGCCAAGTCTTAATTTTGGTCACTACTTATTTTGGAGCACAAGAGTTTACAGTTTCTCAATAGTCAAATACAGAATGAAATGATCTAAATAATGATCATAATATCAAACTTTTGCGCTTTTTACACATTTAGGGTGCGTTCTACTCATGAAATTGGTAAATTCTAAAATATTTTATTTAGTTATTTTTATTTGGTCCATCATACAAAAGTGGTCAATCAATTTTGAACCGGGAAATGGTCGTAGGCTACTTCTTACCGCAGAAAAAATCATACACCCGGGATCACAGTCACGAATGAAGCGTGTGGAAGACCAAAATTTAATGAAAGTTAACAGAAAACGATTTCTTGATTTTTTCTTTTATTTTCAATCAATGTTTATTTAACCTACCGAATAGTAACCTTCGATTCAAATAAATCCAGTCTGGCAATTACAATACTATCGATTAAATAACACGAGGCCTACGCAAAACCGAACCACTTTGGAAACATTCGGCTGGAATAACAATTCGCACCGATCCCCCTCGAACCTTCTCGAAAACTCCTGAATCCACCCACACCGACACCTGCGCTAAATCCATGACCTTTTATTTATATGGACTCGGCTTAGTCGAATACTCCTTGCTCAGAATTTGACAAATTCGTGGTGCTCGTAAACGGCGATGGAGACTATGACGTTCATCATCTTCATTCAGTGATAGTAGGTTCATGTTAGGATCATTGCTGGCAAACTGGCAACGTGGCATTTCTTGCAGTATTTATCATATAATACAAAACGTGAGTAATAATGAATTGTAATGAATATGAAGTCTAGCCGCGCGATGACGAACATAATTATCGCATCTATCAGTTAAACTCCCACACAATTTGACAGAATAGATGTGATATAAAATGTGTGACATAATCGATAAAACGGCTATCGCGGCCTCTTATTCTTCTTCTGAACGGCATGGCGACGATCACGTGACAATTCCGGTGAGAATCGATGACATGCCGTGCCTGTGCTGTGCCGGCAAGTGGAAAAGCGTGTCATATAATTTAATTTATTTTCATACATTATCTCTTCCACGATACCGTTGACGGTACCGTGCCGTCGCCGTTGCCGGTGCCGTGCCGTCTAGTGGAAAAGCGCTCAATCTCGCATAGCAATAAACGTGTGGTCTTGAAACTCCACCTGCAATATAAAATGTTCTTATTGAGAAAGCCCAGTCTACAATGAAAGGTCTTTGGCTATACCCAATTGAAAATTAATTGGACACGTACATTCCTGTATGTTTGTCTGCATGTAAAGGTCATCAAATAATGGCTTGAGCCCTCGTCGGAACCTGTAAAATTAAAGGTTCTCTGTCAAACGAAGGGTTACTGACGTAGAGACATAGTAATTCATCTAAAAAAATGTTGGGTCCTAAAAAATCTATTAGAACATTAAAAAGCGTATAAACTAATCTGATTAAATTCTTGATCCCTCATTATCTTATCATTATTGAGACCAAACAAAAGAAACTCAAGTTCAAGTAAAAGGTACTTACAATCATTCGTACCTTATAGTATACACAATCCCCGAATTCGCTCATTAGCCGGAAAAAGGGGCATTTCGCGGATTGGCAATTGCAAAACGCACAATCCGCTAAATGTCCTTTTATTTCGACCAATCAGCGAATTCGGGGATTGTGTGTATATTTTTATTATAATATTATATTATTATATTAGGGTCTGGGATAAACTAATCTAACCCCTGAAATAGATTGGTATAGTTTAGATTGCCTAACTTACCTAACTAGTGATAAGGGTATCTACGTCCAATAGGATAGGTAACTTGGGTAGCTAAGTATTTGGATAAGGAAATTTAATAAAGGTTGAACGTCATGTAGGTAGTATTCTATGCACAATTCTATATAAGGTAATGGCGCCACTGTTGGATGTTCCTTTTTCCTGTGATTGGTCAATAATCTGTCAATGTCAGATTTGTGTCTTCTCATTGGTCTTTTTTGGAACACTCAACAGTGGCGCCATCTGCAATTAGCTTTGCGTTTTTATCCCCATTGTTGAAACTTTGCCTACCCTACAAAATACAGAGTGATTATATGAATAATTTATGGTATGATACAGACGGCATCACCTATTATTTTTGTTTGTAGTTATATGTATTACGCCAGGAAACACTCATGGTTGCTTTTGCCCTTTACCCCCCATTACCCTGGAATTATTCTTCGGAAAGGATCTGGAGGAGAAGGGTCTTCCGGGTTGCTTCCTGGTTATAATGGGTCTGTCAAGTGCTTTGATTCTCATCATAAGACATCACTTGGGGTTAAAAACTGAGAACTAAATGGCGCCACTGTTGAGTGTTCCTTTTTCCTGTGATTGGTCAGTAATCTGTCAATATCAATATCAATGTCTGTTTTGTGTCTTCTCATTGGTTTCTTTTGGAACACTTAACAGTGGCGCCATCTGCAATTAGTTTTGCGTATTTATCCCCATTGTTTTTTTTTGTTGTAGAGGAATGTGCGGAATTTCTGACAATAAAAAAGTTGTAAACCTTACTTTGACGGTAAACCTTAAAAAGGCGAACTCAAACTCCCTAAGTATACTGAGGCTCGTATTTATAAAGCGATCCCAAGATTGAGAGCAATATTGAGTGCGGATTCGACAGTTAATTTAGTACTGGAATGACATTTCTGATACAAACTCAAACACGCTGTCACTCTTGAGAGCTGATTATAAATACGACCCTAAGTAAACATAGAAACTGAATTTTCCCGTCTATACCAGTACACCGCACTGATTTATTCGTATGAAATTAACATACAAATAGCATAATGTCGGATGTCCAATCCGACCAATCAAATGATCCCGTGCTATGATGATTTTTTATTAACCCCGGCACATTCAAATTCCAACTTTATCTCTAAAGTGATAAGGTTCATATTTGTATGGAGAACAGTCGGTCCAGATGGTATTATTTGTTGGATTTAATCCAGAGTAATTTTGGTCTGGTTTTAGATTATATTTTCATTTTAATCTGACACTTTCTTCGGATATTTTTGTTAATGAAATGACTTCATATTCATATTTTTTTGGATTTATTTGTATTTAGCAAATCTATAATGGTGTGGCATCATATTTTTTCGGTTGATTAATATTTAGCAAATCTATGTCTTCATATTTTTTTGGATTGATTTATATTTAGCAAATCTATATTTTAAGGCTTATAGTATAGTTTGTGTTTATTTTGCGGTTACATAAAGAAAAACCGACATAAAAAATATAACCCTTCCTTGGCAGTCGGGTAAAAAGATTAAGTACATCATATTGCCACCAACTGCTCGCAGTTGCGGTAACATATTATCTAATATTGTGCAAATTTAGCTTGAAATTGACTCTAAAAACCGGCCAAGTGCGAGTCGGACTCGCGCACGAAGGGTTCCGTACCATCATTTATAACAATGGCAACAAAATCATATCCGTTGTCCGACTCGCACTTGGCCATTCTATAGTATTTGTTGTTATAGCGGCAACAGAAATACATCACCTGCGAAAATTTCAACTCTCTAGCTATCACGGTTCATGAGATACAGCCTGGTGACAGACAGACAGACAGAAAAATTAAAAAAAATTAAATAAAGAAGTTTCTTTCCTATACAAAATTACAATCTCGATCAGACAACTTTTACGAGGATATTTTTTTTAATCTTCCATGCTGGACTGGGAGTGATAGAAAAACATAGAATGTGCCAGCTGCATCTCCTCCCGGGCATGCTGTAAAAACTAGCTAAGGGATTCGAGGGTTTTAATGTATTGCAATTTAGGCGATGGACTGACAACCTGTCACTATAGCAATACACATGAC
Source organism: Scrobipalpa atriplicella (assembly GCA_029255725.1). NCBI lineage: Eukaryota > Metazoa > Arthropoda > Insecta > Lepidoptera > Gelechiidae > Scrobipalpa > Scrobipalpa atriplicella. The sequence continues at coordinate 1,954 of JARACY010004039.1, read as the reverse complement.
CATCTGAAATAACCCTCAAAACTTGTCAGACGTGGCGGAATGACCTTTAGGTCGTTTTCGCTCTGCCTACTCCATTAGGGATAAAGGCGTGATATTAGGCGTATGTATGTATGTTTTTTTTTAAATATTTTCCTAAAGAATTTCATCGTAAAAATTGTTCAGTTGACTAACTTTGCAGGTCTACGAGTTGTTCGTAGCTGTTCGCTACGCCGTAGAATTGCTACAAGAGTGCTACGAATGACATCCTTATTTTTTTCTTTGAGATAGTTAGAAAGTTGTCAATCTAAATATTGAATTTTCGATGCATGGACTGTTTCATTCTACGTCAAGTAAATTGCCGGAATCTATAGGGCTCGTATTTATAAAGCGATCTCAAGATTGAGAGCAATATTAAGTACGGATTTGACAGCCCGTTTTGTACTGAAATGACATTTCTGATACGAACTCAAACTAGCTGTCACTCTTGAGAGCTGATTATAAATACGGGCCTAGGAGTCATTAAAATAACAAAATTTAAAACATTTTTAGAGCTCGTTTACTACTGTCTCTACCTACTGCGATCAATATCATAATTATATTTCTTTTTTGAATTACATAATTTTGTACATTATTTACCATATTACAAAATAATATATTTTATATTTGACGCGTGTAAAGGATTATGGCTTAATACCAGCTAATACGACTAAAACAAACGTTGGCACGTCTTTGTCTTAATATGGATCAAATCCATTAAGTTTTGGTATTTATGGATCACTAATGCTGCACCTCGCGGATTTAATATCCTGGGCTTAAGTTAGTACAGGAAATGTTTCATCATTCTAAAGGAATTAAGGCCCGTATTTATGATCAGCACTTGAGATTGACAGCGAGTTTAAGTTCGTATCAGAAATATCATTTCAGTACAAAACGACCTGTCAAATCCATACTTAATATTGCTCTAAATCTTGAGACCGCTTTATAAATACGAGCCTAAAAGTACCTACCAAGTTAGGCAAGCCGCGTATGAAAAAATGCAACCAAACACATTTTTTTTTTCAATGTTTGTTTCAAATTCAATAAGACATGTTATTGCTAAAATAATTTTATACTTTTAGACATAAGTCTACCAATTTTGAAACCCAGACATTTTCTTTCAGTTTTCGTAATAAAATATGAAGATTGCAGTAAAAAAAAATGAGTGGGATATTTTGTGTAGTAACTTATTTAGAAAGCTAGTTTTATAGACATTTTGCGTTTTCTTATTTCTAGTTAACACTCAAAAGGAGGGAAGTCAAATAGAATATCAGAAAGTGATGAAAAACAGTGTTACTATATGGATTTTAATAATACATACATACATAAAATCACGCCTTTATCCCTAATGGGGTAGGCAGAGCAAAAACGACCTAAACATAGGTCGTTCCGCCACGTCTGACAAGTTTTGAGGGTTAATACAGATGATGATTATGTATACTACCATAGTGATAGGTTGTCAGCCCATCGCCTAAATTGCAATACACTGAAACACTCGATTCCCTTAGCTGATTTTTACAGCATGCACGGGAGGAGATGCAGCTGGCACATTCTATGTTTTTCTATCACTCCCAGTCCAGCATGGAAGTAATACACTGTACGGTAAATAAAAAAATTAATTAAATTTCCCTTGCTACATACCACCCCCCCGTGGGATTCATGCCCACGACCTTCGGAAGCGAGCTAATGGCTCAGACCACTACACCACAGAGGCAGTTGTGAGATAAAACAACTGTAGAGAGATAGCTGGATAATAAAGGAATTGATTGCCTTGCCCAGATGTTCAATCTAAGTGGTTTTCTTCTAAGGACTTTTCTGGCGGTTTTTTGTCTAAATTCCTTTGGAGGTAATCCTGTTTTTATTGGATGTCGAAACGGACCTCCGAATTATATGAGGTATTTTTTCATTGGTGTAAAAGGATTTAGATATACTTCCATGT